>OX375866.1:84992688-85186372 GCA_947359475.1 Heligmosomoides polygyrus bakeri | reverse complement strand
AACCACTGCGAGAAGACGCGGCGAGCTAAAGCCTCAAAATGCGTACGTGAACAGAGCGCTTAACGTACTGTTCTTTACGATGACGTGATCAGAACTTCTCAGCTGCCTAAACTGCCTAGCCCCATCTGCCGCTTTAGGGCGGCGGACTTAGCGGTTGAAGTTTCCTGCACTCTTACTTGTCCATATTTGGGTTTTCGACACTCCAAATAGCATCGTTCTGTTCTGCTTGAAGAGCGCTATCGAATTGTATCAATTTCGACCGATTTTGGAAACATCGATTTTTCGGCAATATTCCATCGAGGACGTGGCGCCCTATGCCGAGCTGCGTGGATGATGACGTCATCGAAAACCGATATTTTCGAAATTGGCCAAATCTCCTCGGGCAAACTTCGTCCAAAATCATCTAGGGTTATTTGGGGCGCTGATTACGAATCCGACGTTCGTATTTGAAAATTCCGCGAACTTGAGCAGGTCACTTCCCGTTTGAGGGTGGTCGGGTCAGGATCATCGATCACCCTCAGTTATCGGTATGAGCAGTCCCCTCCCGTAATCGTCCAAATGTACTTCGGCATCGTGTTCGGCACCCCGAATAAGCCCCCGACCCTACACGAATTTTGAACAAAATCGATGATCCTGACCCGACCACCCTCAGTTATCCAGAAGAAATTGCAAAACCTACCGAAGTCGACGGAATTTTTAAAAACTGACGTACGATTCGTAATCAGCGCCTCAAATTATCTCTAGACGATTTTGGACGAAGTTTGCACGAGGAAATTTCGCCAATTTCGAAAATATCGGTTTTCAATGACGTCATCATCCGCGCAGCTCGGCCTAAGGCGCCACGTCCCCGATGGGATATTGTCGAAAAATCGATGTTTCCAAGATCGGCCGAAATTTATACAGTTCGATAGCGCTCTTCTTGCAGAACAGAACAATGTTATTGGGAGTGTCGAAAATCCAAATATGGACAAGTAAGAGTGCAGGAAACTTCAACCGCCAAGTCCGCCGCCCTAAAGCGGCAGATGGGGCTAGGCAGTTTAGGCAGCTGAGAAGTTCTGATCACGTCACCGTAAAGAACAGTACGTTAAGCGCTCTGTTCACGTACGCATTTTGAGGCTTTAGCTCGCCGCGTCTTCTCGCAGTGGTTCACCGAATTCGGAAAAAATGCATCACGCAAGCCTCACCTGCATTTTCGCACCTCTGTAACATTGCTCCCTCCTAAGCTAAGCCATTCTACTTTAGTATACTTATATATCGTTCTACTGCCTACAATACGCACAAGTTGCAGCCGAAACGATTCGAACTCAACAGAGTTATTGTGCTCCAAACACGTCGGCGCGTGCAATTTAGCGCAACAACGGCAGATGCTCTCCGCGCTGTTTCTCGCCCAGATTACAGTGCTTCCCACTATAAATGACACCATTCAATTCAGCATGAAAAGATCTATCGAATGGTATCAAGCATGGCCCAACTAGAAGACAACCTTTTTTCGATGACGTCATCGTTCTTCTGCCGCGGCCTCGTCCTCGATGCTAAACAGTCAAAAAATTGATGTTTCCAAAATCGGTCGAAATTGACACCGTTCGATAGCACTTTTCAAGGAGAAAAGAGCGGTGCCATTGAGAGCGTCGAAGGCTCAAATCAGGGCGAGTAGAGGCGCAAGAAACTCTAACCGCTAGCTTTTGCCGCTCTAAAACGCCAGCCGAGGCTAAGGCAGTTTAGGCAACTGAGGAGCTATGAGCATATCGTCGTAAAGTACCTTAGGCGCTCTGTTCACGTACGTATTTCAAAGCCGTCAGCTCGCCGCATCTTCTCGCTGTGGTCCACGGAAATCGGAAAAAAATGCTTCACACAATCCTCACCTGCATTTTCGCACCCCTATAACATTGTCCCCTCCTAAGCTAAACCATTCTACTTTGGCGTACGAAAAAAGCGTTTGACTGCCTACAAAACCTACAAGCTGCAGCCTGAAAGGTTACAACTCGACAGAGCTATTGCGCTCCGAACACGCCCATGCGTGCAATTTGCGAGCGGTTGCCCCCTCGATTGAAAGGTTCGAATCCGTATGCATTGTTCACGGCGCACTTCAAAGGCTTGCTGCACAGCCTTGGAGCAACTGCTGAGTAGGGCGGCGGAAAATTTCTGATGAAACTCCCCAAACGCTCAGTCTATAAGCTGCTGCCTCCCCCCCCCCCCTCGATTGAAAGGTTCGACTCTGTATGCATTATTTACGGCGCACTCTAAAGGCTCGCTGGAAACCCCTGGAGCAATTCCTGAGTAGGACGAAAAGAAATTTCTAATAAAAGTGCCCAAACGATCAGTCTACAAGCTGTCCCCCCCCTCGATTGAATGGTTCGATTCTCTATGCATTGTTCACGGCGCACTCCAAAGGCTCGCTGGAAACCCCTGGAGCAATTCCTGAGTAGGGCGGCAAAAAATTTCTGATAAAACTCTCCAAACGCTCAGTCTACAAGCTGTCCCCCCCCTCGATTGAAAGGTTCGATTCTGTATGCATTGTTCATGGCGCACACCAAAGTTTCGCTGGAACAGAATGGAGCTAATCCTGAGTGGGGTGGCGGGGAATTTCTGATAACATTCTCCAAACGGCTCGAAATAGTCTTGAAAACGTCGCAGTTCCCAGTGAGAGAAGATAGAAGCGCAGGGGACATGCGCTCGCCCACTCGATTGATAGGTTAGGTTCTGTGTGCATTGTGCACGCCGCACTCTCGGGGCATTCCTGGCATGACAGAGCACTGGCGACGTACGCCATCTTTGAGATACTCCGAAAGCACGCATATCCTGGGAAATAAGCTGCTCTAATCGCCCGTCCAGTCAATTTTGGACCACCCACGACGAAAATACGGGTGTTCCGGTAAAGTTTTACACACATTTGTGTAGATCTCGAAGAGGCGAATCGAATGGTGCCAACCTTTATTCAAGAAACCTAAAACTGAAGGAGTTATGAGCGTGCGACGCTTTGCGACGCTATGTTGGCGTTTTTTCGCCCACTTTTGACCGTGCGGCGCGAGCGGTATTGTACTACTACGGCATGACACCGAGCCGTACTATTATTGCTCCTGCGGCACGAAGCAGCAGAGGAAATCTGGCAATGAGAGCCTCCAAACTGAGGGGTGAGATTTTGCGATGGAATTTTTACAGGATGTAGCGCCCCCTGTGAGGATTCCAAAACCGTAGCTAATTTTTTTCGGAATGTTCTTCTGTGGTCGAAGAGGCGTGTGAAAACGTGAGCACGAAGCTCATCACGCCCTGCTGTCACCCAGGGAATGTGGTCGATTGGCGCAGTGGGTAGCGATGTCGCCTCTCGAGCGCACTGAGTGTGCACTGTTGCACACGATTAATGCTTTTAATAAGTAAATATAGCCCTTTTGTGCTTTTATTTGAGCTACCTCTCATATTTGCACCGTGTTATTCCACTGGATCGCTAACATAAACATTTTTCTTGTTCACGTGAAGTAACTGTGTTCATTGCTGAGAACGGAAATCAGTAATTATGATATGGAATTATGAAGCATTCAAAACATAGGCGCTTGACACACCAACAGCATCTTGCGAGCGCTAGGGACGAACAATCTTCCTCTCCCTGACGAGGCATCACCACTTCTTTTTCGTTGAAGGCATAATCGGTCGGCGTAGAGAAGAGCCCGAGGGATCATCAACATATCCAGCTGCCACCCACGCGCATGCCAGACAAGGACGGAATCCAAAATCCACACAACCAGCACAAAAAGGCTATATATGCTTAATAATGGCTTTAATCGTGCACGACTTGCTCAAAATCTTTGGCGACGCCGAGGACCGAACTTTAAAACTTATTCGGTGCGCACAAGAGGTGACATCGCTGTCCACTACTCCAACCGACCACATTCGGTGGGTGGCAGTAGGGCGTTCTTTAACTTTACGCTCAGTTTTCACATGCAATTTTTTCGACCACAGAAGAGCCTTCCGAAAAGATTGACTACGGACTCCCCACACGGGACCCTACATCCTGTAGAACAAAAGTTCACCTCAGGTTTGGAGGCTCTCCTTGTAAGAAACTTATAAGTTGGATTGGTTCCGTTCTTTTTCGATTTTCCGCTGTTCTGGTGCTTCAAATGTTCCCACCCTTTTATTACGACTCGCTGCTCGTTGCTGATTGATTTAGGATAATAATAATAATAATAATAATAATAATAATAATAATAATAATAATAATAAAGACTAGGCCAGTAATAATGATAAAGATTCCACCTAAAAACCTCGTTGGCAGAAAACACACTGAAATGTAATACGAGAATGTCGAGGTTGCAAGATAAGACAACTTTGAGTTCTCATCTTTATTCATAGCATCCTCAGTGTGCTCTAGTATACTCAAGCAGGAAAGTTATGTGATCCTTGGACGAGTAATTTTTCAAGCTATTTTTGCCTTTTCAAGGCTCTGAAGGAAGCGGTTACTCCGAAACGTTAGCTGAAGCAAGCTCTCAAAACAGTCTTGGCTAAATTGTTTTACAACATTCTACATCACTGTGACTTTGCGGAACTGAAACGTCCGAAGGAGAAGAAGGAACCTCTCATTCGGGCGTTTCAGTTCCTTGTGCTTGCTTTCAATCACTGCTTGTGCTAAATCGTAGAACACGAGATGTGGCTGCACCTGTTTAGTTTTGTTTCCGGCAAGACCAGTAGTACTCTCATTTTCTACATCCAAGATCAACTGGTTATAACTTCCGCCAGAATTAAAATAAGTCAAATGTTTATGCATGCTTCGTAGCGTAATCGTCCATAAGCATCAATTTCTAGCTTCACACAATCACACTAATGCATACTTCTATTAAAAATAACTTTTTGTATTGATAATATCTCTCCGTTTATTTCTTCCACAGTTATTGGGACTCGATTTATTGGGACCCGTGCACGCAGAACAACATCGCTTTCCTCAATAACAATATGGTGGCCGCCAGGGGTGTGCGTAATTACGATTTACGATTTTACGATTTACGGCGATTTCTGACAAATTTTTTACGATTTACGATTTACGACATTTTGGGTCGTAAATCGTAAATTTTCGTAAATGTGATCTTTGATCAACAAACAACTGGCGACCTAATTTATGTGGCATGGGTTATAAAGATGTGCCTACTCTAATGGTCCCCTCTTATATGTAGCTCATTCCCACTTCCCTTTAGAGTTCATTTCTGATGATATGTTTTAATGTGTTACAGTTTTAGACAATATCGTCTTGTGCACTGGCTTCTCGAATCCGACTTTTCTCTTCGCTTAACTAACTTTCCCATTTCACCGACATTGTAACGGCTCCTGTTTGGAACCGGACAGGTTCAAGAGGAGAAAAAAGTGCAATACAATAGAAAACAGGTGCTCCGCCACGCCAATCGGCGTGCCTCGCGCGATGTTGCAGTATAATTAAGCTAAGGAGAATCAGATCAAGGTAGCTGCTCTGCGTATCTAGCCCTCTTCCCTTCCTAGCAGTACAAAAGGCACTATTCGAATACTCTAGCGCCAGTTTGACTACGAACACCTTCACTTCTCGTCCTCAAACGGTCAACCTCAGGGAAAAATCGACATTTTCGATAGATCTTATCGATTTTGGTCGCACTACGAAACGCCTTTTTGTCAGAACCGAGGATTCCCACCGCTTCTAACGCTACGTTGAACTGAATTTTTTTCCATGTGGGAGCGCTACATCGGTGTCCCCCACTACTTGCACCCTATACTGAAACTCACCCCCTCCCCATGTACTGGTACAGCACTACTGGCATCCCCTGACTGGACCTGGTTTCCCATTGCTGATGATCGAACCTTTTAAAACGAGCTTCAGATTCGTGTTCAGTGACCTCGATTACTCCCAGGCCTGAAGTTCCCATGACACTTAGAAGTCGTCTGTATATTTCTCGCTATTTTCGCGGTCCATAATTCTGTCCCCCCCCCCTCCTATTTTATGACTAATTTATGAGTCGGTTAGCGGATTATTATTAGGGGGGGGGGCAAAAGTAATGAAACACCCCATGCTGTGTCCATATATCTCGTGACTGGAGTCTGGTTTCGTGCTTATCGTATTTGTATGTTTGTTTGCTACTTTCTGAAGGCCACCTGAGAAGTTACCATTTGCGCCCTTTCCAGAAGCATGCCAAAACTCCAATCTGTCTCATGCCGAAACCCCGGTCTGACGAGTTGACCTGTGTCGCCCAAATCTCGCCCAATTCCCAACCCCGAGCAACCTGGGCTCAATGTTCACGCAAGATGAGAAGTACGTCTTCTACCTTAACCCTGCCAAGCAGCGAGTCTGGGTGAGGCCTGGTGACCTGTTACCGACCTTCGTTCGGCGAGATGCTCACACCTTTGGAGCTTTTGGATCTGCGCCCATAGATCGGTTTACCAGAAGCTGTTTCCCAAGAGCACTACGATGAACTCCAAGGCCATGGTGAACGAAATAGAAGAGATGCGCCGGCGACTCGCTCTTATTCATTCGCAAGAAGGTTTACCTGTTCGACAACCCCGCACCCCATCGGGAACAAGTAACCACGGATAAGCTTGGCCAGCTGGGCTACGTTCACATGCCTCATCCACCATATTCGCCGGACATCTCTCTATGCGACTACCACTACTTCTTGAGCCTACAGGACTTCCTGGTGGGAAGGGACACAAGAACCCAAGCAGTGCTTGACAACCATATCGAGCAGTTGATCAACACCAGGCCCAAGCAGTTCTGGAAGGATGGGATCAGGAAGTTGGCTGAGTGATGGTAGCAAGCTCACTGCCCTTAATGGCAAATACATTCCTCAGCATCGTTGAGTTGTAAATGAGTTATAGAGAGATAATGATTTTTTTCAATTTGTCTCATTACTTTTGCCCCCACGGATCTCCCTCGATAGAGAGCCTTCGGGCTCTCTTGTTAAGAGGGATCTCGGGCCGCTTGTCGCGGAGCCACGTGGCGCGTCCCCGGGTGGTGGATAGGGGAATTAAACGCGAACCAAATGCGACCGTGTACTGCCCAGAGACGCAGGTGGGATGCAGGGGATGGACTCCTTGCTCCTGCTGTGTCGGGTCGATGCGTTCCTTGTGCGTGGGAGCGGCATGTTCGTGCACAGTGTGCGTGGATGTGTCCGTGACTGTGCGGATTGTAACTGTGTCGGCTCGGCCAAAAGCTTGCACTCGGTAGACTGGGAGTACATGTAAGGCGATTCGAGGCCGCCTTAAGTCTCGCCCCGTCCCTTCGGGCAGTCTGGCTGACTGCCCGGAGTACCCCGCCCGCACGACAGAGCCTGACTAGCTACCCGTGTTGTATTCCAGTCAAACACAGCAGCACTAAAGGGCCTCATTCCCCTGACCCCGAAAGAGCCCCCATTTCTGCAGCGATGGGAAGGACGAGTACGGAGAGGCTGCTAAAATCTCAGGGCCTAACCAGGCTGCGCAAACGGAGAAGGACTAGGATGACGATCTGTACTTACAACGCCCGCACTCTTGCGTCGGAAGCATCCGTCGAGGACCTGATGATGCAAGCCAGGAGGATCAAGTACGACGTCATCGGACTGACCGAGACGAGAAGACACCACCCCCTACACGCCGCCTACGACTCCGGAGAAGAACTGTTCCTCGGAACATGCGACAGCAGGGGAGTAGGCGGCGTTGGTGTCCTCGTCAACACGCACTTGGCCATGAACATCGATTCGTACGAGTCTCTGACAAGCCGAATCGGACGTCTGCGACTGAAGCGATGTGGCTCCGTGCCAGCCTTGACTGTGTTCGTCGCGTATGCCCCAACATCCGACTACGACGACGAAGACGTCGAGGCCTTCTACGTGGAGCTGGAGAAGTTCTATAAGGAAGATCACACCTTCTACAAGGTGATCGTCGGCGACTTCAACGCCAAGATCGGGCCACGAAGGTCGCCGGAAGAACTTCACATCGGAACCCACGGTTTGGAGTGGAACGAGCAAGGTGAAAGGCTGTCTGAGTTTATCATGTCGACCAAGACCATCCATGGAAACTCGCAGTTCCAGAAGCCTCCCTCCCTACGATGGACCTGGGAATCCCCCGGTGGCCAGTTCCACAACGAGATCGACCACATCATCTTCAATCGCAAGTATTGCCTGACCGATGTCTCCGTTGTCCCCAAGTTCTACACGGGATCGGACCACCGCCTCCTTCGCGCGAGGTTCCGCTTTTCGCGTCAAGGAGAGAAGGCCGCGAAGTTCAAGAAGAGGAGTCCCAGAACGACCATCAACTGGGATCTCTACACCTCTCTTGAAGGCCTTTGGGAAGATGCCGTCATGGACAACGTCGACGAGGAATACGATCGCTTCGTGCACCATCTCCACGATAGTGCTAAGGGAGCTGAGAGCTTGAAGACCACCAAGAGACGCCTGTCTCCGGAAACTCTCGAGCTGATACGCCAGCGTGGAGCAGCACGAGCGTCAGGCAACTATCAACTGACGTCCGAGCTTGCAAAGCTATGCAGAGCGGCGATAAAGGAAGATCTGAAGGAGAGAAGGGCGGAAGTGTTGGCTGAAGCAGCAGAGGCAGGGCTGAGCATCCGCAATGCCCGCCGGAACTTCGCCAACTTCAAGACCAAGATGACCGCTCTCCGACGTCCTGACGGAACCGTCACCTCTTCCAGAAGGACCATGGAGAAAGTCATCCACGACTTCTACTCCGATCTCTTCGATAGCCACGTCCACCTGCCCCTACGCTATCTTCCGCAAGATGGATACGTTATCCCCTCTGTTCTCCCTTCCGAGATCCGACACGCCATCTCGTCGGTGAAGAAACGTACAGCACCCGGTCCTGACAGGATCAGAGCTGAACACCTGAAGAACCTCCCGCCAGCGCTCATCAACACCTTGGCATGGCTCTTCACACGCTACCTGTCCGAATGAAAGGTTCCATCTCAGTGGAAGACCAGCAAGACCGTCTTGCTGTACAAGAAGGGAGACGTGCACGACATTGGCAACTATCGCCCGATCTGCCTGCTGTCCGTAGTCTACAAGCTGTTCACTCGAGTCATCCTGAATAGGATTAGTAGAACGCTGGACGAAGGACAGCCATGCGAACAAGCAGGATTTCGGAGAGGATTCAGCACGATCGACCACATACACACCATTACGAAGCTCATCGAAGTGTCGCGAGAGTACAAGCTGCCGCTGTGCCTTACTTTCATCGACCTGAAGAAGGCATTCGACTCCGTCGAGACTGAAGCGGTCATGGAAGCCCTGCTCACCCAGGGCGTTCCTACTCAGTACATCAGAGTCCTTCGAGAGCTGTACAGTGGATTCACGACCAAGATCTCACCATTCTACAACGACGTCGTCATTGACGTGAAGAGAGGGGTTCGACAAGGGGATACCATATCCCCGAAGCTCTTCAGCGCCACCCTCGAAAACGTCATGCGCGAACTAGAATGGGATGACATGGGAGTGAAGGTCGACGGCCGGCAACAAGTGACACGACTCACGCAAGTGAGAGAAGGTCTCCGGAGTTCCGAACTTCGCCGACGTTCGAAGATCAGAGACGCTGTCGCATGGGCCAAGTCGTCGAAAATTAGGTGGGCCGGCCACGTAATGCGATTCGCAGACACCCGCTGGACGAGAGCCGTCACAGACTGGATTCCGCGGGATGTCAAAAGAACACCAGGACGCCCACCAACGCGTTGGTCGGACTTCTTCGTGAAAGCCCTGAACAACCGATATGACGCTCTTCGTGTCCCTCGAGCGAGGAGGATCCATTGGACCACTCTGGCACGCGACAGGGACGAATGGAGACGCTGCTGGCGCCCGCTCGAGCAAGTCGATGATCAACGGGACGACAGGTGATACAGGTGATACTTTTGCCCCCCTCCCCTAATATATATTATAGTATGATAAGATTATGTCTAGAAGGCAGGGGAGGCTGGGGTCCTCCGTTACTGGACCAGAGCTAGCAAGGCACATCGCATTCTTACTGGTGAAGGTTGTTCCATTCCAGCCCATGGAAAGCCATTGGAGGAAGTTTCTTAGAGAAAGAGAGGGAGCATTCTTTGATCCGCGCCCTGTTTGGTAACAACGTCTAGTCAATTTGCTTACAATATATTCATGTAAATCCCATCGAACAGCATTGACGCAAATCCATGATCGAAGATCATTCGTGATTGCAAGCGGGGTCTAGAGGGTTGCTACACTTATGTTGAAAGGATAAACCACTAACGTTTCGTTATGTGTCGCGAGGACGGGGAGCATTGTGAGATGGGAACACCTCATCGAATCAGACCGCATTGAATGGGCATTTCATTCAGAGAGGGCGAGATCGGCTGGCATGTGTTCCTGTGCTCTGGTTATTATTGGCTGGCGCGCCACAGCTTACCAATACTGCTCATCTTCGCGACATGTACCAATGGTTCTACCGGTCTGCATTGTACTTTATAGGGACAAATTGATATACAAACTGTGGTAAAATCGAGCGCGTCGCATTTCTAGAAAAGGTCGAACTGGTTTTGACAGTCTTGATCTCCAATTTCGATTATGTGATGGAGTTTGTCGTATTCACCCTATCTAGTCCGCTTACGATGCTGCAGGCTCTCGGAGCTCGTTACAGGGCTGGCGAAGGGTAGCCCGTGCAAGTGCTGGGAGTTATTAAGTGGTAGAGCAATATTATCCCTTTCACGACATTGTCCGACGATGTCGCCGGACACCGTCACAAAAATAGTTCATGGAAGATTATCACACATTCTATAGAACAATTTTAATCAAAGAGTCTGCTAATAGCTACAGTCAAGATGGTCTATGGAAAACTTCATTTGTTGCTGTTTTTTCATACCTAACAAATCAGTAATACAAATAAAATAATAGAAATAACAGCGCGCGGAAAAAATGCGCGCTATCCCACGCGGCAGACACCTGAAAATCGCGCGTGTCGTCAAGGCGTTATGAAGTTTTCGAAATCTTACAAGTGCAGGAGCAGGAAACCGGCACATTAGTCAATGGTGAAACGTTTTTTTAATTTTTAGTTTTGAAAGCGATTTTTCTGCTGTTGTTTCCGCTAAATCCTAGATTTATATTCAAGCTAAAGCATTTGTAGTAAGTTAGAAATTTAATGAATCGATGCAAGCTTTTTGTTGGAATGCCATGCATAGGCTTTAGTAAAGTTTTTGAATCTACAGTTTTTTCGACTTTTCTGAAAGGTGTAAAGTTTGGTTCGGACTATGTTTTACTATCAGGAAGCCGTGACAAGAGAAACAGTTTGGTAAGAAAACTGTTCAGATTAAGCTGAAAACTGAAACTAACACGATGGTTAAATAAATATTTCACATCTGATTAACATTAGCAGAAAAAGCCTCTGGAAATTTAGTTGTACTGCACTACAGTTTAAATGACGCTTACGATTTACGGTTTACGATTTACGATTTACGACGGTTTTTTCGTAATTACGATTTACGATTTACGAGATTTCAAATTTCATTTACGCACACCCCTGGTCGCCACCCTGGTATAGCTATTAGTTGATAATACCCGTGATTGTAGTGCAACGTCAATGTGGCTTATAATTTGAAAAGTTCAAAGGCAGAACTCAAACACACTGTGATCAGCTGATTCCACTACTGCGAAATGTCACTTCCCGATGGCATTCAGTTCAAAGTCTCTGTCCAAAGCTTCTTGTCTGACTCTAAGAGGATTGGGAAATCATTTTTCCTAAAGAGGGCTACTAATCTGTGGAAGCATCTGATGACTAATTCCGTTGACGTGGTGACTTTGAGTCTTTGGTGAACTTCATTAACTACGAAAGGTGAACTGTGCTTATATCTTAAAAATGATGTTCTTGCAGAGCCAATTATTTATATATTATTTATTTATAAGTGCACCTTAAGTGCGCTCATTTAAAAAACAGGGCAAAAAACACAACGAAGCAATCCTATACAAATATGGTCGGCAACGCTGATCAATAATGTAAAGCCATAATGTGTATTTATGCCTATGTCGCGGCAAGCGCCAGCTGCCGCTACTTTTTTATGAGTTTCCCACCCGCGCGACTTCAGACGAGCAAAAAAACGGTGCATTCACAGTTTGCTTACGGTGCATTCACAGTTTGCTTACGGTGCGTTCTTCTATGAAAACGGAGAGTACACGACGTCTCCTTTGTATTATATTAGATCATCCAATAAGTCATGTCTTTTTTTAACCTTGACTTCAATTGATCAAATTTTCAACAAAACTTTATTTCAGCCAACAATGTAGTCACCATTATTGTCATCAACCTTGCTTCATCTAACGAGCAAATCTTCAATAGCTGAGAAATAAAACTGTTGTGGTTTTCGAGCAAAATGTGTGGACATAGCATTTTGAATATCATCCAAACTTTCAAATTTCTTGCCACTAAGAAAATGTGGTAGAGACCGGAATTAGTGGTATTCCGAAGGTGTCGGAAGAATACGGTAGATGAGGCAGCACCTCCCATCCTAATTCGCTGATTTTTTCTACCGTCCGTTTTGCACAGTGCGGTCTTGCATTGTCGTGTTGGAGAATTACGCCTTTTCTGCTGACGACCGCCGGATACTTTTCCGGTAAAGCTTTGTTCACTTGATCCAATTGCTTACGGCAAAGGTCTGCGTCAACGGCCTGTCCAGATTTTAGCACTTCAGCGTAGTCAATTCCACAGATATTTCACCAAACACAGAGGAGTGCCTTTCTGAGATGAATATTCGGCTTCGCAGTATTCGGCACCTGCTGTGCATACCTTGCCAATTTGGCGTAGATGAAGATGAATGGTTGATTTAGGCTCGTTGAGAGTACACAAAGGTTACTCTACTGTTTGACAACGATTCGCCTCCAGTTCTGCCATCACCATGTCGTTGTAAAATGTTACGGGTCTTCCTGATCGAGAGGAGTCAGAGAGACCAACATTACCGGATTTGAACTTGGAAAACCATCGCTGGCATTTGCGAACGTCCAGTGCATTTGGATGTACATCGCAGATATTTTTTTGGGTAGCAATCGTTGCGTTACTACCCTTCCGAAATTCGAAGATCATGCAATGCCGATTATGCTCCTCTGAGATTTCCACCTGCACTTGCAAGATAACAATTCAACGAATGACAGATTCTGAAAGAGCAAGTCTCATTTACATTAGAATCATTTCAGTGCACCTTCGATATACACAAATCTGCGGACAAATAATGAGCTAAAACTTAGTGCACAAAAAACGGCATTACTTATTGGATGACCCAATAGAAGGACCGCCCTGGCGGTCTCAGTCTCGCTGAGTTGCTCCGCTCTGGTAGTCCGCTTTTAGTTGTACAATTACGAATAAACGGAATATAAACGGATTATCTTTCTTCCTGGCACGATGTCCACACAAATGAGTGGACACTCGCGCGCCCCCCCCCCCCAAAAAAAAAGCAACAGGCCGTCGCGATCATTGAGCGCGAAAACGCCCTCATCGTGAACGCGTCATGTTAAATAATTTTGTGTCAGAGGCAACGGAAGCCCACACAGCTTCTGCACCGAACGAGGTTGTAATTGGATCAAATTTGAGATGTTTATCAGATTTAAGATGTTAAACTACACAGATCAATTTCTTCATAGCGCCACATTCTGATTATAGATTCGGCTCTCTACAGTTCAACAGTACACTATACCTTTCAATTGCTAAAGTGTTACCGTCTACTGCAAATATATCACAAATGCTACTGCTTATGCGAAAGCCTCTGCAATACGCAACGATCCTATTCTGGAAAACTATCTGTTGCAGGATGTGCATTGGACTTATTAAGACTTTTCTCTGCATTTGTTCTTACCATGGGCGCGTGTGGCGCAGTCGGAGGAACCGCCGACGGTAGCGTGCACCCGATACAAGGTTTCTGGTTCGGATTTCCCGCCCAGGCCAACCGAGCCTTCTATCCCTCCAAGATCGGTGACGTGTACCAGACGTGTCTGGGAAGATTAAAGCGCTGACTTGTTCATCGGCTGGCCACCGCTAGTCAGTGTATGGCCAAATACGCATTCATATCGCCTCCACAATATCCTGTGGAAGTAGAATGCTCTGGCGCATTCCAAAAGGGATTGAGTATTGCCGACCTTTATCCTTTATCCTTTCTGTTCTTACCATCTGCTTCCGGTTTGGTACTCGCGCCGCTAGTGAAGAATTGCTATCTCATGTGAAAGTCTATAATGACCTCTGGTAGTACAGATATCATGCCGATATAATTTCTTTCTGCAGCAGATTTTATAAATACTATTCCACTTATTGCTAGGAGAGGTCAACATGTGATTTTGTCTATGCCACATCACTTGAGCCTGGGTTTTACGCCTGGGGTTCGTACCAGATCAAAGAGGCGCCTGTTTGACTGCCCGCCCCAGAATAACGTCTGTTAGTTGCGTTACCCAGGCTGACCTCTCCTATCTCACTACTGCTCCTACAACTTGCAAAACAGTTTTACTGCTATAATTTTCACTAACATTTGATACATACAACCTATGATGAGCCATGCACGCGGGGGTTGCGATAGGATCGGTGTAGCCATTTCTAAATTAGCGTGGTTTGTAGCTTTAATGTAATTAGCGTTTATTTTACTGTTGCTTTTAACGGTTCTTTTGTTTGTTAGATGATTTTGTTGACGTTGTAGCGCACCTTTGAGTGCATTTTAAATTTATTTATTTATTTATTTATTTATTACAAGGCACGGATAACAATCACATGCGGTAAGATTCTAACAATAACATATAACAAACAAAAAATAAGCCTAACGAAACCTTAGTGCAATTAAACGTTTAAAGGAGGATAGAGACATATTAACAATGTTCTCGTTCTCAGAAAGCAAGATGTTGAGTCTCTGATGCTCCTGTGAATGAGGAAACTTGACCTTATTTTTGACCTTGGAAGTGGCAGGTAGAGTCGGAGATGCCATCTTCTGTCAATTGTCAAAGGGGTGCTAAAAATTCCAATTGGGTCAATGGAAAGCCTTCCCGTCAGAACTTTGAACACATAACTAAATCTGCTCGCTTTCGTCTAGTCTCAAGGCTAGACAACCCGAGCATTTTGGCCCTGTCAGACCCACTCGGACTATTGTCGTAATTTAGACCACGACACATTAGAAAAAGCTTACGGGTAAAGTTATTCTGAACACTTTCATGGAATTTTATGTCCTTCTTTTGACAGGGACTGAAAACTGAAACACCACATTCTACAATGGGCCTCACGTAAGATTTATAGGCTCTCACAAAAGAAGGTTGATCTTTGGTTATCAATACCTTAAACAAGTTATAAATTCGGTAGTTAGCCTTCTTTAGAAGTGCTTTATAATGATGCTCAAAGTTTAGGTTACTCGAGAAATGGAACCCTAAATCTCGAGCACTTGTAAGTTGCTCCAAAATTGACCCGTTGAGTGTGTATGTTGGAAGGTGACTTTGAGATTTAGATTGAATCACAAGACAATGCGACTTTTCAGCCGAAAGGGGTAGTTCCCAGGTGCTTGCCCAATTCTCTACAAAATTTATAGCCGCTCACAAATTTATAGTCACAGGAGCTTTCTTGATTGTCGACTTCTCTATAGATCTTTATATCATCCGCGTACATTTTACAAAAAACTCCGAACCTTTGAACTGAATCAGGAATCTCATACGTATACAAAAGAAAAAGTAAAGGCGATAGTACTGCACCCTGTGGAACACCACTGGGGGCAAAATAAACCGATGAATACTCTCCTCCTACTCTGACTTGATAGGTTCTGCCCGTAAGAAAACTCTTTATCCAGTCTACAGTCATAGGATGTATGCCTACCCTTCCCATCTTGTACAATAATTTTTCTGTAGGAACCTTGTTGAAGGCTTTTGAAAAGTCAAAAATACAATATCTGTGCGTTTTCTACGGTCCATAGATTTAGTCCACTCGTTTAGAGCAGAAAGAACAGCTGTTTCCACCGAGCGTTGTTTCAGGAAACCAAACTGGTCCTTAGAGATGATGTTATGCTCTTCAGCATGATCCAGCATGTGTTTCTTTACAATCTTTTCAAAAGCTCTAACGAATACAGAGGTTATACTGACAGGCCGGTAATTACCCGGTTGATTGAATGGTGGCTTTTTGCGAAATGGCGTAATAAAGACATGTTTCTACCTTGTAAGAACCTCAGCTCTCATATAGCTCGGATTGAAAACTAGTTCTAATGGATGAGCAATACAATCCGCCACATGTTTGATAAACGTTAATGGTAGATGATCCGGGGACGTTGAGAAAGACTTAGGCCATTTAATTAACATGTCGAAAATCTCCTCTTTATGAAACCACAGCGTAGGCCCCATTTGGGGGAAACTATGTAATGCATTGTCCTGGGAGGCGAAAAACGCGGAACTACTGCAAGCGGTTTGGTTAAAGACCTTCTGAAACTCCTTTGCAAGAAGGTTAGCTTTACCACAAGCTGAGGAAATATAAACACCCTCTTCATTCCTTAGATTTGGAATAAAGTTATCATTTTCTGTACGAGAGGCAATATATCTATAGAAAGCTGACTTGTTCTTTGAGAAAATGGATTTCTTTTCAGTATAAAGATTGTACCGTGAAAGGGCTTTGTCAAATTTTCTGCTGAAAAATAGATACTCAGCCCAATCTTCATTCAGGGCGGAATGAGTAGCCTTGTTCCATAAAGTAGTTTGACGACGTTTCATTCTAGCAAGGTAATCTAGAACGATCTGGCGATTTGGATCAACTAACCTCCTTGGCACATATAAATCTATAACATAGTGCAGGATAAAAAGCAGTGTTTCACACATTTCTTCGACATCATTTAAAGCGCCAAATGTGCCAACCCAGTCAATGTTAGTTAGGTGTTCTCTAATTTTGGTATAATCACCCTTTTTGAAATCTTTTATCCATGTCGAACTAACGGACTCTCTGCTACAAATAATTTTAAAAGTAATTGCAGTGTGGTCACTATTTCCCAGTGGGGCACCCACAGCTACATCGTGTACCAATTTTGGGGAGTTACATAGCAGATCAAGCATAGAGTTTCATCTAGTAGGTTTATGCACTGCTTGCTGGAAGCCGTGGATATCGAAGAGATCTTGAAATAATTTGGATTTGTTTTGTTTCAATTTTGAAATCTTGAAATAAATAAATAATATCTAGCGGCCCAACGTTTTGACCTGTTCGTTGTCTTCAGAGGCCTAAAAGTGGTTCAAGTCTCTATATTTGTTACCGATCCGACCGAGCGCTTCTTCCTCCCCGTTTTTCAGACATCGTTCTAGGTACAAAACTAAAAACCCTAATGTATGTCGAATAAACTCACCCACTGTTCCCACTGATCCAGTCCGAGAGCCCTACTTCTAAGCTCGCTTGTACTTAACGTGGTCTTTACAAACTCAGTACAAGCTGGGCGCACTGAGTAGGCACGACACGCCCCTTCCGACGACGGCTGCTGAACCACTGCTGCCTAGAGACACCTGCGTGCGAGATCTCAGAGAGCCACGAAAGTCCTCTCTGCGTTGGTTACTTGGATACAGCGCGCATTTGGTTCACTACTCAGATACTGACAGCGGTGTTCGGCTCTTTGCACACTTCGAGGTATTTCTTTCCCATCACTAGTATGCAAAAGCCGTTTGACTGACTAAACTTTAGTAGTTACTTTTCGCTAGAAAATTCATCCGGAAACAAGCTATAAAATGCTAGTTTTCCGGGTTATTCGTTATTGGAATTGGCTGAATACAATCACGAAGTCTAACATGATAACATAATTAATTAGATTAATCAATTGGATAGTAATAGAGAGAACCGGCTACTGTAACTTACTATTTTCATGTCGAATTGGACACTTTCAAATCAAATTGGGCACTCTTCCTAGACTAAGACTAAGACTTTTAAAATCAAAGCAAACACTTCCAAATTCAAATGAGCATCTTCTACGTCAAATTGATGTCTCTCCAAAAAGGGTTAGAATAGTTTTTTGTTCAAGGAAAATTTAAGTATAACCTTCTTCGATATTTTAACTCATGTATCCAATAGTTGAAAACATTGCTTGAAATTTTATAAAAATTCCATTTTTTGAGGAAAAATATTATTGTTTAAAGCTTGTTTCAAATAGCAGGAGGTCAGCCATTTTTAGTGCCAAAAGGGAGCGCCATGCCCTCTTCCAAGACGTCGCGATTTTTATTCTATTGAGCGCAGAATTTCTGTTTGCGATGAGTTTTACACCGGTTAGCGATACAACAAAAACAACTGTAAAGAACACACATATCCTCACTTTGATGGTTCATGGGAGTGGCATTTATGTGCACTATCAACCAAATAAAGCTGCGGCGGACCTTTTTAAGTGCATGGCGCTATGTGATTTTTTTTAATGCCAACTTCTTTTCTGTGCTTTAAGACAAAGACTTGTTATTTTCCACTAAAAATAAAAGTTTGTAAAACTATTTCACTTATTGGGGCAGGCAAACTAAAAAAATGAGACAAAATATATACAAAATTTTCCTTGAGTAAAAATTTATTGTAGCCATCAAATTGACTATGTATTAAGTTGCCCGTTTCTCAGCGTGTTGTGTTACTATTTTCATTCGTCTATTAAGTCTATTAAGTAAAAATTAAACTTGCATTGCGCATTGATGCTACGGAATTTTTCGCTCTAACTAAATATTTCTGTTCTTGAAGGGCTTGTTGAAATACAAGGTGTGTAAAAAGTATTGACGCACTAAATGTAAGCGTTAGAGATGACAACACATTATAAAATCTAACAAGTTTATATAGAAAATGTCAACAATGATCTAGCGAAGAGAATAGCATCACTTGTATTTTATATGAGCTTCTTTGCTGCGAATGCAGGGGCGATGACGACGAGGAGGGGCATCGACGGTGCGCCGCAAGTAGTCTACGTCGATTTCGTTTTATGTTTTGGCCTTCAGTGACTTGATACTTTTGTGCGTTCAACTTGCAAAAGTGTTACATACTCTTCAAGGACCTCCAAAGTGCCAATTCTGTCGGAAGGATCGCTGCAGGGGAAGCGCACCCGGCCAGAATCATGGTTTGCGCATTCATCACAAACGTCTCACGTTTTCGTGGATACAGGAGTGAAGATAAATCAGTAGTACAGTATCTGTATGATGTCCTAAAGAAGCAACTGGTTCCTTGGCTCGAATTCCACCTCGAGAGTAAGCCGTATGTCTTCCAGCAGGATTAGACCCCTGCTCAGAGTCGAGGGTTGTTCAGGACCGGTGCCGCGCCAAGTTGAAGTACTTTATTTTGGCAGAGGAATGACCATCGAAAGAGTAATTCAGCGGATTCGGTATAGACTATACCTTTGTCCTTTTCGAATTTCGAATAGTCGAATTTCGAATAAATTCGAATTTCGAATATTCGAATATTCGACTATTCGAAGAAAGTCCAATATTCGAATTGTTCGTTTATTCGAATATTCGAGAAAGTCCAATATTCGAATTATTCGTTTATTCGAATATTCGAGAAAGTCCAATATTCGAATTATTCGTTTATTCGAATATTCGAGAAAGTCCAATATTCGAATGTTCGTTTATTCGAATATTCGAAGGCTTCGAATTTCGAATATTCGAATATTCAAATACTCGAATATTCTTTATCAATCTCTTAACAAGTTAATGGCACTCCTTTTCGAAAACCAGGGAATTGTGACCTTTTGATATGAACGATGTTTCGTTTCGCGCGTCATTCAAATTGGCAGAATTGTCTGTATGCAATCTGACAAGGGAAGGGTCTGGCGAGTCTGAAAGGGGAGAGCGAGTCGTATTGAGAGAATCCCCACCCCTCAACTAGTATGAAAATGTGTTTATTTTTTGCCAAGTCGTTAAACACAAGGAGTAGGGAGTCTGTTAGAATAGAATTCGTGGGTCTTGCACGCCCGCGGTGCACCTGCCGGCAAGTGGCTCGGAGCGCAGTGGATAGGGACGTTGTTTCATGGGTGGGAGGTCGGGGGTTCAATTCTCCTGCTCTGCTTCATTTTTGCATTTCATATGTTTGGTTGAGAGTTGAACGATTCTGAACTCTGTACCATTTTCAGATGTTTTTGCCTAATTTTCCAGTTGTACGCCGTGGAGAGTAAATTTCTTGTCACTTGTTTATTACTGACCGGTTTTTTAACCACAAGGCAATGAAAAAGCTACTCAACGGTGTATAAACGTTCAACACCAGTGATGCACAGGCCCAATGTCATTATAACAAATCCGTTCTCCTTCAGCTACCCGCAGCTTCGACATCTACCTCCTGGTTTTTGTCCCTTTTTTGCAGGTCAAAAGGAGGGTCGTGCACAATGACGTGGAAGTGAAATCATTCCACCCGAAAGCGTTATCATATGTCGACTGCTTGCTTGCCTCTCGACGTCCATCAGTTCATCTTGCGGATCCCAATCTTCCTCTTCTTCTTCCACCACTTCCAGCTGTTCGCCTTTGTCAACTTCAAGTTGACGTGCTTCATTCCTTGAGTATGCTGGCCATCCGTTCGGCCAGCTTGATTTCTTCCCTCGAAGGTTCCTTGCCTAAAGGTGGGCCACACTTCAGCGTAAACAGATGGACCACCAGTCCTGCATCGGCGGGCATTGTTTGTGTTAGGTTTAAAAAACCTTCAGCTACCTCTGATTTTTAGTTGACAGGCAAATATGAGGGAAAGAGGGTATCGATGGTCGTTAACGTCAGTTCACAGATCCACAGATCTCGTTTCTTCATTTGAACCACTTGCGACGTCACGTCCTGGTCTTTGAAAATCCGAGCAGGATGGTTTTTTCCCGAGGTCATTGGTCCATGTAGGAAGCAGACTGCGAAGAGCCTGTTGCCTTTATACGCTGCCCGTATTGTGCCCAGGGCTGCTTCATGCACTTTCTACCTGTGTATCAATGATGTTGAACGTTTATACATCATTATGTTGAATACCACAGCATGCAGCTGGAAAAATTGGTAGAAAACCTCTGAAATGGTATAGACGTCAGAACACATCAAATCTCAACAATCAGTTGAAATGCAAAAGTGCAGCAGCGCAGGAGAATCGAACCCTTGACCTCCCTCGCATGAAGCAACGTCTCTATCCACTGCGCTGCGACCCGCTTGCGGCAGAGGCATCGCGGGCATACAAGACCATCGAACTCGTGATTCGCCGATTACATTGTAACTACAAATACCCCTCCCCCTCCCCCGTTTAACGCCAAGAAAAAACCCAACCTCCTTGGTTTTTTTCTTGGCAAAAAATAAACACATTTTTATGCTAATTGAGGGGTGTGTATTGTCCCTATATGACTCGCTCTTCCCGTTCAGACATAAGCTTCAGACACTTCCCTTGTTATTCAACGCGAGGTAAGCGCGGGCAAACGCGGACCTCCGCCGCTTCCCTGCTTCCTTTGAACATCATCGAGCGTCCTGCGGCCAGTCATGTAAATAGGAAGTGAATCGGGTTATGGCTGTTCAATGACGCTTTTGCCCTCGGTATACTACGGGAGAATCTCCGATTTGTATTTCTACCCCAAGTACAACGACGGAATGATTAAAGCCGAAAGAAGCTGCGGTGGGGAGATAGCACTTTCTGGAGCCTGGGAAGCTCCTGCTTTCTGCAATCAAAGACGTTAAAGAAGAGAGGAAAAGCAATGGCTATGGAGTACAAGATCCAGTCATACTCCGTTTCCTATGAAAGCGAGCCATCCACATTTTCGCAATAACACTGTCGAAGTCGTAGTGTCTTATCAGATTAGGTTTCAACCATGGGCTTCGGGTCCGTTTGCTTATAAGTGAATCGAAGCTCTTCAACGGAGCCAGAACGCAGACTGAATGCCACTCATGAGCCTCCAATGTGCCTCTTCTGCACAAGATCGCCTTTGTGTTACTTCTTTCTCCATGCTAGCCTTTCTTTTCACCACGTAGAAGCTTCGGTATAACCTAAGGAAAGACGTAACCTATGGAGCAAGATATATAACAATCTAGCTCTGCCTATCCAGGGTGTTTCTCTCTTCTTGGTGCACACAATTCTTAGGGAAGCAAAGGGTGCTTCATTGCCATTATACCTTTGTCATCGCCCTTTGGTCTCGTGAAGGAAATGAATGGAGCAGTCTTCGTACCGCTTGAACAACGGCCTCTGAGCCTGGACACTGACTTCCACAGCCTCGGTTCGGTCCTCAGCTCGCCCTCGCTCGTCGCCCTCAGCCTAAGTAGCGCTTACACTCGCTAAACTCGCCACACTTTACTCGATTAGCCCCGATTTAACGTAAGAGTGGCAGGAATATGTCGGTCACGGGACAGGAGATCCATTGATAGAAGTCGATATACCACAGTTGATAATTACCGATCCCTTTCGCATTAACCAACTGGTGCAAGAGTAACAACAATCTGAAGCCTTCGTATATGCCGCTCTGTCGAACGCAGTTTACAGTGGGTAATAAAAATAAGTAAAGGTAATTCATTGGGTGACCACAATAAATAAGGTGTTCATTTGATTACTCGAATATTCGACAATTCGAAATTCGATTATTCGAAATTCGAAATTTTGAGAATCGAATAATATTCGATCATTCTAAATTCGAAATTTTGAAAATCAAATATTATTCGATCATTCGAAATTCGAAATTTTAAAAATCGAATATTATTCGATCATTCGAAATTCGAAATTTTTTCCCAAGAACAAAGGTATAGTATAGACCTCTCTGGGGAGTTTTGGAGAACAAGGCCTGCGCTACTTCCCACAAAAGTATGAAGTCAATGAAGGATGATCTGGTCAAAGAATGGAACGAAATCGACGTGGACTACTCGCGGCACATCGTCGATGCCTTTCCTCGTCGTCTTCCCTTCTGCATTCGCAGCAAAGAAGCTCATATAAAATACCAGTGATGCTATTCTGTTTGCTAGATCATTGTTGACATTTTCTATATAAACTTGTTAGATTTTACAATGTGTTTTCATCTCTAACGCTTACATTTAGTGCGTCAATACTTTTTACACACCTTGTATGTCGAAGGAGCAATACCGAACGATATTTTATTTTGACTTCAAATTGGGACAATCCGCAGCAGAGACAGCTCGATAAATCGATCACGTGTGGTGACCTGATTGTGTTGGAGAAAGCACTGTGAGCCAGTGGTTCAGGAAATTTCGGACCGGAGATCTTAGCCTCGAAGGCGATCCCCGTAGCGGTCGACCTAAAGCAACCCTGCTCGATGATTTGAAGGAATTGGCACAAGCTGAATCATCCCAAACACTGCGCGAAAGAGCTAGACGTCAGTGAAACTGCTGCTGCGGATGCTTTGCAACGCCTTGGGAAGGTGAAAAAGCTCAAAAAATGGGTGCCCCACGAGTTGAGTGAGCGGCAAAAACTGTCACGTTTCGAGATTTGTTCTTCTCTA
The DNA here is from genome assembly GCA_947359475.1 of Heligmosomoides polygyrus bakeri. NCBI lineage: Eukaryota > Metazoa > Nematoda > Chromadorea > Rhabditida > Heligmosomidae > Heligmosomoides > Heligmosomoides polygyrus. The sequence continues at coordinate 85,163,067 of OX375866.1, read as the reverse complement.
CTTTTACGCAACAAAACTGACTCTTTTTTGGATCGAACTATCACTTGTGATGAAAAGTGGATTCTGTATGATAACAGGAAACGTTCCAGGCAGTGGTTGGACGCCGACGACCCTCCAAGCATTTTCCAAAGACGAACCTCCGCATAAAACGTAATACTCAATGTGCTGTGTCGGCGGCTGGTGTGGTCCACTACAACTTTTTGGCACCAGGCAAAACGATCCTAGCAGAGATCTGCTGTAAGGAAATCGACGAATTGCACCGAAAATCGCGTCAACTTCAGCCAGCATTGGTCAACAAAAGAGGCCCGATTCTTCTGCACGATAACGCCTACACACACGTTTCACAAAGCATTGTTCGAAAACTGAACGAATTCAGGGTTGAAGTTCTTCCCCACCCGCCGTATTCTCGAGACCTCTCGCCAACCGACTCCCACCTTTTCAAACACTTTCTTTAGAACGTTCTCGCTGGTAAAACCTTCAGCAATCAGGACCAAGCCAAAACAGCTCCGTGGATTTTGCCGAATCTCGACCACCTAATTTTTTCGGTGATGGAATATGGTGACCGGTGTCCCGTCTGCAAAAGTGTGCTGATTCGAAGGGTGCTTATTCCGAGCAAATCCGATATGATTTGCGAAAATTATGGTAATTCAAAGTGAAGCACTCAAAACGCTAAGAACTTTCAGGGCAACCTAGTAGTTTAACCAGCCTGGATGTGATCTCGTTTTTAGAGGAATTCGCTTTGATTTCGAAAGTCTTAATGCTGGCTTAGAAGCATGTCAATTTAATTTGAAAATTGTCCAATTCGACGTGAAAATGGTCAATTTCCTTGAGGCTGAAAAGTTAATACAAAGAGAAGCACGGGTTTCTTCTTTTTCTTCTTCTTCTTCAGCGCTTCAGGCGCTTCGTCACGGGATCTGCTCTTCTGGTGAGAACGGGCCTCTCACCTTCGTTTCAAATTAAATCTGCCATCTCTATTCGAATAAGCCGAAAGCGCATCACCTGGCGAACCTTGCTCTTTACTAGGACTACCTCTACTTCAGCTGTGCGGCGCCGAGAGACACATCACCATGGCAAACTGCTCGACGCCGCCAGATTACATTGTAATTTCGTGCTTGTGTGTCTCATCGAGTGTCGCATGTTCCCTCGCCCGGTAATCGATACCTACACTTCTCATGTTCTTGCATGTAGTGGTTTAGTCTGCTGATATCCTGACATTGCATCTTGCAGTAGGATGGAATATTAAATAAGGATAGGAAGACGTATGTGTAGCACACTGATAAAGTAGCAATTTGGCTCCGTAACCTAACGCAAGGCACCGAAAAACGGACCCCTAAACTTAGCTAGCAGCAGAATTTTCTCCCAATAACGATGACTTATCAGACCAAGAAATTCAATCCGCTGTAGGTAAAGCAGAGAAAACCAGCCCAATATGGAAGCAATCGCCAGTCTTACATGTGGATTGTGTTGCATCTATGAACCTGACCCTCATATGGGTTAGAGGCCCGTTTTCTGCCGTCAGATTTTAAAACTGTGACAAACAGAGTTCGCTGAAACCACCTTCGATTGAATTCAGTTTTTTAAGCCTCAAAAGGCTGATATTGGTGTAATGGCGTCATGGCGTAGAGCATTCCCGCCCGGTCAGCAGGAGGTGCGGGTTCGAGTCCCGTCTGGCGCTAGAGTTTTGGTCGCAAGAAAACATCGATAAAACTTTCGTGTACAATAAGAGGAGACCAGTTGATCAGCCAACGCTTTGGCCACCTTTCTTCATTAAAATTCCGGTCTAAATTTCTGACTCTACAAGGACATCCCTCTGGGCCACTCTGGTATGCGAAGGGACTGAAGATACACCTAACTCGCACTCATGCTCTCACTTCAGTGAGGCAGTCAAGTCAAAACTCAACTGGATACGTAAAATGAAGGATGAAGAATAAAGGTAGAAGTTAATCAGCCTCTTTGTGGAATGCGCCATGCACTCTAGGTCTGCGGCATATAGTGCAGGCAATTAGAAATATTTGGCCTGTAGGCGGATGTGGTGCAGTCGGAGGAGATGCTGACTGCCGTGTGCGCCCGATTCAAAGTTTTTGGATTGGATTCTTGTCTAGACCAACAAAGTCTTCCATGCCTCTAGGGTCGGATGAATTGGGACCTGACTTGTCTGGGAAGGATAGAGCGCTGAGTTGTTCATCGGCTGGCCACCGCAAGCCATTGTATGGCTAAATACGCATTCAAATCGCCTCCACGATATGCCGAAGAAGTAGAATCGGTGGCGCATACCAAATAATTGAGTAACGCCGTCCTTTATCCTTTATCCATTGATAAAAGGAGTAATTTGTAAAGACCTTAGAAAAGAATTCCGGCTTAGAAAGAAGATCTTGCCGTAAAGACATCTCGTAAAGTATAGAATGCACTAGGTCTACGTACGATCTTCCAAGGGGCCTATTCTGATCGACGGAGAAATAGTTTCCAATTAGAGGAGCACTGATGCTGTGTGCGGCCCACCGTGCAAGACCCTCAGTTCCATAGGTGAGTTATGGTGCTTCCAAGCTCCGCTGGATGTCAAGATCGGTTTTCTGGCCGACCTATGAGCCCATAGAAGCGGACGGCGTTGCCCTAGGAGAATCGACTCCTTGTCGACAGCCGGCAGATTGACGGCGAGGTCTGCCTACACAAAGGCGGAGCTTCGGAAATGTTTCAATGAGCTGAGTCTCCTTTCCAGCACAGAGTGTTGCTCTGAAGCTACCGCACAGTTCTGTTGTCGGAACTGTTCAGTGCTTAGCGCATCAGGTCACCTGAATAACCCTCGTGGAGGTTTTTCATTGATTGCTCTGCTCTGGCGAATACCGCCTCTTTTCTTGGACAGCGCCTTCTCAGCCTAATCCTTCCTTCTTTCCTGTCCACCATGTCCTATGTCAGCAGAGCTGATGTCCGTCCTAGTGCGAACTCTTTGGAGTCATTCGTTTCTCCAAAGAAATCGTTATCTCATGGCTATTCCATTTTGATTTTATCCACTTTGCATTTTGCCCAGGTCACACTCTCAAATATGAAAACGAAACGCTGTCTTATATCAATTTAGCAGTCTTGTCACCCCTTGTCTGAGTTTCAATTTTTCGAGAAGCTTACCTACCAAGCAGCCATGAATAGTCTCCTGATAAGGAACTTAATTGCGTTCGGAGACCACCACGTGTTTTGTATCACAAAAATATTAGGTTGAAAGCTTACAAGGGAGGTCAACGAACTCGCCGTGTCAATGTTGAAAGCGACCTGTTGATGGTTGTAGGGGACTGTCTCAGGAGCGCGGAGTGGTTTTCAAATTTCATGCGGACATCTGGGTAGGCGAAAAATTGCAAAAAACCGTATCGTTTCCGTGCGGACCGAGACAGCAAAACCGACGTCTGGAACTTCCACGTTGTGGTTAGAGTCCCACCTGCAAAAGGTTTGGGATTTGAGCAGTAGCGGAGTACAACGATCTCACAATTTGCATGTTAGTGGTACAGTAACGGAAGTGAACATTGAGGTGCGCCGCTCAGTAGCCAAGACGTTAGCAACTGGATGGCCGAGTGCGTATGGGGTAGGGCTTGCAGGAAAGAGGTCCGGGGTTCGTATCAGGGGTAGGGGTCCTACATTGATGCTCATTATTCTTTTGTCGGTGTAAAGTGATGACGAAAATGTGGGCATTACGTCTTCTTATAGCAGTAAGGAGGTTGCTGTATGCGACGGCCGAGAGGTTACTAACAATATGGTTGGATGAGCATGAAGAAGGCCGATTGGTACTGTTTCATTTTTCTCCAGAGGTCGAAGAGGCGTCGAAAAAATAAATCAAATAATCAAATATATAAAATTAAATATAAATATAAATATAATATAATATATATTATATATAAATACATATAAAGGATAAAGAACGGCGTTACTCAATCCCTTCTGGGATGCGCCAGCGCATTCTACTTCTACGGGCTGTCGTGGAGGCGACATGAATGCGTATTTGGCCATACAATGACTTGCGGTGGCCAGCCGATGAACAAGTCAGCGCTTTATCCTTCCCAGACAAGTCTGGTACCAATTCACCTACCCCGGAGGGATGGAAGGCTTGGTTGGCCTGGGCGGGAAATCCGAACCAGGAACCTGGTATCGGGTGCACGCGACAGTCGCGCCTCCTCCGACTGCGCTACACGCGCCCTAAATTATATATATATATATATATATACATAAATTACAGGGTGCGCAGAAATTACCGACACAAAGATATCACAGTATAGCTTCAACACAAAAAACGAAACGAAAACGATGATACCGAAAACGAAAACGCAACGAAACGCATAACTTCTTTATTCCCCTATTAATAAAAATATATCAAAGTGATCCGAAGCAGCCGTTCTTCTTACGAACACAAGTCCTCAGACGAGTAACGAACGCGTCACACGTGGCGCGGAGGTAGTCTTCGCTCATTTCGTTTCATGCTTTACTCAGGGAAGCTTTCAGGAAAGCCAAACTTGCGCGTCAAGTGTAGCAAACTCTGCTCTTCATAACTGACCACACAGTGAAATCGAAAGGATTCAAATCCGGTGAATTCGAAGGCTCGTTTGCAATAAAATCCGGGAGCTCACGTTTACAGCACTGCTGCGTTGTCCTCGCCTTGTGTGCAGGAGCAGAGTCCTGCTGGAAGCACTATCTGTCTTTAACGAAGTGGGCCCAGGGCTTCAACACGTCCTGCAAAATCGTTTTCTTGTACTCGTCCTTGTTAATTTTGACGCCAGAACGCCAGACAAAAACCAAAAGGGACTTCCCGTTTGAAGTAATCGCCCGCAAACCATATCTGAAGCCGGATGTGCCGTTCCACCGACCAGTTTCCCGTCTCGGATAGCAGCTCCAACATTCTTCGAAAGAATGCGATTGTTTTGACGATTCACCATGAGTACCCGGTAAAGACTTTCTCATCAGAAAAAACGGTCGTGCGGTGCGTGCCGTTCGCGAGCCGCTTCAGCAAGTTCTTGCATCTTCCTGGGCGCTGAGCTTTCATTCTCTCAGTTAGCAGGTGAACACGTCGAATACGATACGGATTCATCTTGAGCTTGTTCTGGGCGATGGTTCTAACACAGCTTGCAGAAATATTGAGTTCTTGAGCCATTTTTCACATTGAACAGCGAGGATTACAACGAATCCGCTAGCAAACCTTTTTGTCGTTTCCCTACCTCGTGCGTTCCTGTAGCCCCAAGCTCCTCGTATCGTTTTATGGCATCATATACCGTTGGTCGAAGAACATTGAGAACATTGGTGATAATAACAGCGCTGCGACCAGAAAGGTGTTTGCTGATGATGGCCGATCGTCTCGGATTTCGCTTTGCAATTACCGCTCTGTAAGCATTCCTGAGCTCAAACTTGGATTGCATTTGCGTATAGCATGGGCTCGGAATCCAATTCTGCTAGTAGTTGTGGACTGCGTCGTACCCGGTACAGGCAATTTTTGCGCACTCTGTATATATATAAATTATATATAATTGTATAAAAATTATAATTATGTGAAACTATATTTACAAGATTATAAATATAAAATTTTAAGTACATACAAATTATTTTATAAATAATATGTGTTTGAAATAAAATAATAATACAAATAATAATGTAACCATAAGATAAATAAACAAATAATGAATAAATCGTTAACTAATAAGAATAAAATATCTTTTTTATCCAATTTTGTTTTCAACCTCTTTAGAAGTTTTTCAGAACCTGCTTTGAATGCTTTGTAGAGCTTTATCATAATTGCTGAACTATATATTTCAAACGCAGCTGCTCTGTGTGCTGTTTTTGTTTTTAAATCGTAACATATGGGCTAAAATAAAGCTATAATGTCAGAATGGTACGCTACAGTGTTCAAGACACACTTTACACCAACAAAAAAAAAAGAGTGAGCAAGAATGCAGAATCCCACTACCCGATTCGAACCCCCGACCCCTTTCCTGCAAGTCAGCCCCCATATCCACTCGCCCCTCCAATCGCTAACGTCTTGCTGCTGATACACCTCAATGTTCCACTTCGGTTACTGTACGACTAATAAGCAAATTGTGAGATCGCTGTAATTCCGCTTTTGTTCCAGCCCCAAACCGTTTGCAGGTAAGAATCTAAGCACTACATGGCAGTTCCAGACGTCTGTTTTAGTCTATCGGCCCGCACGGAAGTGATACGGTTTTTTGTAATTTTTGGCCTACTCAGATGTGCGCAGGAAATTTGAAGGCCACTACCGTGCTCCTCAGACAATCCTCTACAACCTCAATAGGTCACTTTAAGATTGCCACGAGAGTTCGTTGTCCTCCCTTGTAAGTCCCCACGGTTCTTCAACATTTTACTCTGAATTTCGCTGAGGCTTTTTTGCATTGTGCTATAAACCGAGGATTGCTAAGATGCAGGCATCGATCCGATCGCGATTGGAACGCATTCTTTCGAAATTACGATTGGGACGCGTTGTGGTTGGGGTACAGTGTATAGATCCTTTGGATATTGGCACCTTGTCCCTATTTCATAGTGATCCTTCCTCTCCGTGTTATAGCAACTTGTTCTCGTCTCGTCAAGAAACTCCGACTGTTCAGTTTGATTCTTTAATTGATATATTGCCTTTACAGTCACGCACGCAAAAATGAGGATCTCTGTCAAATGTAACATTTGCGTCGAAGGTCTACTGGTTCTCAGCAGCATGCACAGGCTCATAAGGGAAAGTCATGGATGAAATGAGCAGGAGATAAAATTGCTCAAAAAGGATATAAAACTTGCGAAATGTGGCGTTGTTGCTGAGTTTCATTTTTCTTCTATCCCTCAAGGATTTCGAGAGTTGCTTGTTTGCATATATTAATTCGTTCCCTAATTGGTTGAAAGTATCTCACAGCCTTTCTACTTTCAGTATTTAAACTGTCACAGTATGAAAGCATGATATACGAACAGAAGATTACCAGAGTTGGCGGTCAAGCGTTGTTTGCATTTAGATAGCACATGATCGGATTGAACTCGAACTAGGAATCAAGACAAGATGAACCGAATTCCCACTGTTTCTTGTCTGGGATGTGAGGCTGTGCCTTGCACCAACACCGTGCTGGCTAAACATTGCCAGAAGCAGCTTAGCGATGAGGATGGCAACTTTGATATTGTTCAGAAAGGGATCTTCTCCATATTTGAAAACGACGAGTGGCAATGCGAACTTCTTGGCGATACATACCCTCCTAAACCTTTACCGTAAATCCTCTAATTGAGCACACAAAAATTCTGTAAAAGTTCTGTAAAAGAGATCTGGTAACCATATCATATTATGTTCTAACACATTTGCTTAAGCCTGGAGCGGCTGGTAGAGAGGCTATATGTTATTGATGTAAGGCGAACATCGCTGCCCGGAAAGCAGAAGATGCGGGTTCGAGTCCCGCCTGGCGCAAGAGTTTTGATCGCAACAAAACATCCTGTAACAACATGTAGCCTCTCTACCAGCCGCTCCAGGCTTAAGCAAATGTGTTAGAACAGTGTTACTAGTAAGGTCTTCAGCTTAACCGGTTCCATGCTGATATCAGCACCCTGCCCATCCCCGTATTCTTCCAAAGTGATAATAGTATGAAACGAGTATGATAGTATGTGATGAATTTGACAACTATGTAAATGCATGAAAAACGTTTTAATGTGATAAATTATAAAATATTAATTATTAGTAAGGGTGGTGATTTACGTATACCTGTGCCAGTAACGTGCCAACCTAAAACGCTTCAGTGGATGCTCTTTCAAGCTGTTCGTAGGAACCCTTGACAATGGCACGCCCCAGTGAAGATACGGCGTTGCAGTCGTAACGAGCGGATCGGCGCCTGCATCCGAGCAATCCTTGTATAAACCATTCGAAAGGAAAGCTGTTTGCTCTACCAGAAAGTATGTATTGCTCTTTTTCATTTCAATTTTTGTCAATTTTTTGAGTCACTATAGTGTAAAGTCAAAAAGATGGTCTTTGCCGACATCTCCACTCTGCTTAAGATTGAGATTTTTTACAATGTTAGACCAAGCTTTGTGATTCTCGTGTTAATTTTCAGGGCATAAATTGGAAAGCCATGGCAAGGTGTATTTTTGCCAACATCTTCTACTCTATGATTAATTTTTGGATCAATCCTAGTCGGAGGGAGGGCATCGCTGGAAAAGCAAAGCAAACAAACAAGATTGCCATTCATCGGTAGGAAATTACGTAGAAATGCTCTCTCGTAGGCTAACTGGCTGTGTAGTATTTGTGAAACAGTGCACTTTCAAATTTACCGTCGTTGTCAAAATACTAAGCGAAGTGTCTCCACACTAGGATAGGTCCCAATTTTCCACTCTATTTTGATGACCTAAAATTTAGCAAATTCAGAAGGACCAAGAAACGATTGCATTTTAATAGAACGAAACTCTTTTACTTCTATTTTAAAGAGCATATAACACTGTTTGAGAAAGTACCCAAGAATAGGAGCTGTTATACAAAAATAATTTTTCTGATATTCCACATTAATGAAAATTAACGAAAATCAAGTAAACCCTACGCATATTATTGTAGAGCAAAACATCTTCATTTGAGTGGTGTATTACGCTAAGCAAAAAGAAAACATAAACGTAAGCAGAACAAAGGAGCTGTCAGCGGAGGTCACTCTTCTTTTTTTGGCTTTCCAATTTAATAACCTAAAAATTGACAAAAATTGAAATGGGAAAAGCCAGACACATCAACACAAACAAACGAGCAACGAACATCAGCAAAATAGCTTGACCAAACAAAAACTGGACGTAGTCGATCTCAATGATTAGCGTTCGTCAAACTTTGTAAAATTTTCGATGCATACTGCTTGAAATGATGTATGTATAGTGCAATTTTTGAAAAGCTTTTTGTAAGTTTTAATTTGTGTGTTTTTTATTTTCTACCACAATTCTATCGAGAGTATCGAGTAGACCACCCGATTAGTCTTGCACCTATTTATTTGTTTATTTCCTGCACTCATTGATCAGTGCGCAGACCAAATTAAATTGTGCATATTAGAAGCGTAGGAACAAAAGCTGACTGAACAGTACGAAGAGTAGCAGATTTTAGGAATGGGAATTTTTTCTTTTGATCTATTTTTTTAAGCAAAAGCTGGTTGAAAAAAACTGTGCAAGCAATGCGCGAATGTTCACAATGTCGAAGACGCAGCTAGAATGAACAACGTATTAAGAGATTCAAAAAACCACCTTAAAAGACAAAAAATGAACACTGATGAGAAGAATAAACCTATGATGGAGACAAGGGGTCGCATCGAATCTGCTCCGGAAAAGAGGACAGTGTCGTAAATTTTCCACAGAAATTTAACCCCACGCTTGAGTCCGGCTTCAGTCGTTCAGCCGGACCCCTCTGACTCTCTAATACGCATGACTAGCAGATGTTGTCCACGGGTGGTGCTTCCCTTCGTCGACGCTTTCAAGCAGTTCCGCCTCACCCCACGCTCGCCTTGCTAACTGCCACAGTGTGTTTTGTGCGACACCGTGAAGCTCTGCGGCTTTCTCTGCATTCTATTCTAAATTTCGCTGAAAGCCTTTGGCATAGTGTTACACAGCGTTTAAAGGGAAATGATTTTGTCTATCAGAAAGTATTTTTTGCTTTTCTAATTAGAATTTTTGTCAATTTTAGGTCATTAAAGTGGAAAGTCAAAAGAAGAAAAATGATCTTCGGCGACAGCTGCTCCTCTCTGTTCCTGCTTATAGTGTTACCAGCTGTCCGTGTCTGTGTCCGCACCGACAGCTTCTTGATGGCTTCGCAGTGGTAGTGACTTCTCATCATCAACTATAGCTGCCACCTATGTCATGGTTTCCTCAGGAAGAACATCTTAACTACGTCGATTGGGGCAAGTTAGAAACAAAGCGGAAAAAGGACGACATCCACAAAAAACTATTATTTAACCAGTATGATTGATGGCGATCAAGTTCAGAAACTAACTTCAGATTCGTACTCAGTGACCTCGATTACCTCCAGGGCTGAAGTTTCGTGCCGCGTTAACGATATCCATAAAAATCGATAATATCAATCGATATCGATTGCCTCCCCTGCTGTGAACGCGGCACGTCTACGGCTCGCCATGCACGATTGCCAACGTGTTCGGCACTTCTACGGCATCGCCAGGCACGATGTCGATGTTCGACAGTCGATTCCAATACGCAGTGCCCCCACTCCAGTTGTGACGGAGACACGCACGCACGCACACTTGCTCCTTTATATATAGTAGGATACATCGTTCGAAAGTTAATGATTGTCTCTATCAGAAAGCAGTTTCGGTTTTTCTAATTCAATTGTTGCTCTTCTCTGCTTTTGTTTGAGGTTTTTTGCGCAAATTCATATGCACCATTTGAAAGGGGATTATTTGCCCTGCAAGTATATCTTTCGGGATTTTTTCTTCCCTTTGATCTGAAGTGTATTTTTACCAATTCCTCTTTGATTAATTTTTTCAACCTGAACTAATGACTGACTAACTAATACAACTTGAAAAAATATATGTAATTTGAAGGTCATGTGACTAATGTACTGACTGTTGTGTCATCCTCGCCTGGAGAGACTGGTTGAGTTCGCGTGGTATAAAGTTGGCTACTTACAAAAAAAGCAAAATTCAGAATGACCAAAGAACAAGACATATATTCGGATAGAAAGAGACATTGTCCTTCAAATGTTATATGACATTGTGTGAAGAAATGGTTGAAGTAGTTTTTCTCTTTTTTAATATTCAGCTAAAAATTGATGAAATCGAGTTTAGGAAAAATCGAGACATATTAGGTTGGCGCAAAAAGAAATGCAACTTTTTTGTCCTTTTTGTTTTATTGATTTCAACACTATTTTCTAAAATAAACGAAGATTTCTTCACAAGGTATTATACATTGTTGGAAAGCTTATTTTGTGCATTTTCTAAATATGTAACTACATAAAGTGCAAGGTATTAGTCTATTTAAAAAATAGTGTTAAAATCAATGACCATATCAAATCAACCTAACACTTTCTGATAGTTCTTCTTCGAAAACACAACACTGTCCAAAAAACTAACAAAGGAGTAGGAGCTAGTGTTAAAAAGTGTCTTTTGGAGAGTTCACTTTAAGGCTCTCAAAGTTAGCGAAAGTCAAAACGAAGGAAAACATCCAACGCATGCTCTTGTAGGCCAAATCATTCTTTTCGAGCGCTGTATAAAATTAAAGCATCTGCTGATACTTTCACACAGGCTAATCAATCCAGTTATCATAGGAATTTTAGTGAATGTTTTGTGGGCTTCTTTCAGCTAGCTAAACAACAATTTTTACATGGCGCTGTTGTGTTGTGTTAATAGTGTGTTTTTGGCACGTTATTTAGTTAGCGTAGATTAAATAAATAAATAAATAAATAAATAAATAAATATCCCGTAAATTGAAAAGAGAGTTTTCCTGTCATTGGGCAGCAGCTGAACCGTCGTAGAAACTTGCGATTGGAGACGCAAATCACTATATGCCCCTCCGATTAGGACATATCTGGCGCCGGATGTCCCGTACACCGGATTGCTGGTTAGAACTTCCCGCCCAGGCCAAGCAAGCCTTCCATCCCGTCGGTTAATTGGCACTGGACTTGTCGGTGAAGAACAAAACAGTGACTTCTCCATCGGCTGGCCCTTGCAAGTCATTGTATAGGCCAAGGAATGCGAATTGCCTCCACGATATCCAGCAGAAGTACATGGAATGCGTGCCGCATTCCGCAAAAAATTTACAAATGCTGTGCCTTGCTTTATCTCTTATCCTTTAAGAGCCCTGATTCGTTTGGCTAGGCGATAGCGCACTTTCAGTGGCTGAATGTATATCTATTTCTTCAGGCCATCTTGCAGAAACGATTGTGCGCGGTTGCGTGTTGACTGGTGCAGAGCACATGAAGATGCCTATTAATGGAATTATAGGTGTACAGATGTCGTTGCTGAACCAGCCACCATCAGATGCACTTTGCTGAACGCGCTCCTGTGAAACGACAGTGGCTGCTAGAACGCAGAACTCGTCTAGCAGCAGCAACCGCGTGTTCACCGGAGTGATGCCTGTCACCAGAAACGATTACCGATTCCGCTATATTAATATACTACGGATGGACCCCGTTTCTTCTAGAAGACAAACGACTCGCTTAGACTGGCCCAGTAACCTTTACTTCTCGTGTTCCGTTTAGAACGTTTGTGATGAAGATGCGATGCTCAGATTCGTTGCGTTCCACTCTGATCCCTATGAATCTCCGTGTCGTTCTCTTCGTATTGGCTTCTTTCATAATTCTGCACCATGTCAAAGGTCGATGTTGAGCTATGCTCACAATTCGATATTGCTGCGCCCAGTAGTTCGATTAGAAGCTTGATGTGTCAATCTGTTGCATGTCGCAAATGTGGGCAGCATTGAGAGAAGGGAAGGTATCAGCCAATCTTGAGCAATCAGAGCATTGGCAAAATACACACTAGCCAATCATGGCGCACTTTCCCTCTGAATGGCACGCCCATTAGGTGCGATCAGATTGTCTAGCGTTTTTCCGCTACTAACGCACCTAATGCTGCCCTCATTCGCGACATGAACCGTCTATCCAAGTCCAGAGGGGACAAGGACCAGTGAAACCCCTTCTTCCCTATTGTAATTGCTTCCTTTTTTTAATTTGATGGGAACTTTTTGGCAGTTCACATTACCTTGAGCCCAGCGGCAAATTCAGGAGATGAGATACTGAAGCAAGGCAACTTATACAATTCCTAACTAGGATAAGTTCCTGGATTTTACTGATAGTGTTCTACAAATGGACGCGTGGTGGCGCAGTCGGAGGAAGTGGCGGCTGTAGCGTGCGCTCCGACTCACAGCTTCTGGATCGAATTTCCCGCCAAGGCCAACCAAGCCTTCCATACCTCCGTGATCAGAAAATTTATAAACTTGTCCGGGAAAGGATCGAACACTGACCACCGCAATTCATTCTTAGTCCAAATGTGAATTCTTATTGTCTTCATGATATTAATGATATGGTAGAAGTAGAATGCGTCGTTCTTCCTAAGCGGAGATTGATTATCCAAGTTTTCCGTCCTTCTTATTCTTATTTCTAAAATCTATTGGTCGATGATGTTTGTTCCTGTCCGCTTCGCAAGGCTTCCTTCTTAAAAGTTGACTAAAGGGTATTGGGATCACCTCAAGCTGTGAAGATTGACGTTAAACAATCCCATGTGTGTGGGCCGCGCTATATCATGGCGTGCATACCAAACTTTCCTCCCCCCCCCCCCCTAATCTCTGTTGGTAAGCCTATCCTTTCCCATTGATCCCCTTATCAATCGCGAATCCGGGCTCAGGTGAGCTTCAAGCGGTCAAGTGCGTGTGCATGCGAATGACTCAAGATGACGTAAGTGACGCGTAATTTGTGTAATTGCATAAGAGGCGCCTGATTGGGCCGGTTACGCGAGATGTCTAAGCATCTGGCTTCTTGCGGAAGTGAAACGGAAGGAGAATCCTTTGAGGAGACAAACAAAAAGTGCGAATAGCAAGAGATAGAGAAGTAGAGGATATGTAGGGGAGCCTCAATCGACAGTTTGAACGTTGACTGGGCTTAGCTCGGATTTCCTCACTGTTGTAATCTAAAACGTGTTGATATGGTACTTCGAACCTACAAAAGGGTATAGAACATCGACCTGGTCAGTTAACAGCAAAATGGATACAAATGTTTAGGTTCCAGGTAACCAGTCGACTCTACAAAAAAAGAAAATTTTTCAAGTGCAAGGCGCAATCTCAACGCTTCAAAGCGCATAATGTTTTCTGGTACGTCATTCTAGTAGTAATGTTTGCTGATAGCCTAACCGTCAACAATGTGAATCTTTCGATCAGGGCTCGCATTTTTGTAAGAAATCATCATCCGCAACAGACTGTAGTGAGTTGTTATTTAATATGAGATTTTAAGGAAAGCGCTATAGACAGCTTTCGACCGTTGTGTTAAGGATTTGACCCATATATAATCAATCGAATCTGAAACCTGAAGCTTTGAACAAGTTCATGGCGCAATCTCCACCATTCTCACGCAGTAGCATTCGATTTTCGTGCACTTCGCGTTTCTTGTACGTTCTATTAGGTTGTAACGAAATAAATGCCACTGAGCCACTGTAAATTTAAACAGTTAATATCTCGGCTTGTAGGCAAGTTTATTAATCGAAATAAAAACCTTCTGATTCTACACATCTTTGTCAACGTGACACAAGCTTTTTATCCCAGTAGGATAAAAATCAGAAGTTCTGGAATTGACGAAATCTTCGAAGGCACTTTCGGCATCCTGTTGGTACTTGAATATTTTCCCTGCCAAGAAGTCGCCAAGATGCTTGAAGAAATGGTAGTCTGTTGGGGAGAGGTCGGGAGAAAACGGAGGATGTGGTAGAGTTTCAATGCTCAGCTCATTCAATTTCTGCAACAACGTCATTCGTGCTACATAGGGGCGAGCATTGTCGTGCAGAAGGAGAACTCGCCTTCGGTTTACCAAGGCCGGCCGGATATCCTTCAACTTTTTCATCATTTCTTCAATTTCAATGCAGTACTTCTCTGCCGTGATGGATTCACCGGGAGGGAGGAAGCTGTGGTGAATAATTCCCAGCGAACACCACCATACTGTCACCATTACTTTCTTTTGGTGCAATTCCGGCTTCGCAAAAACCTTGGGGCTCTCATCGCTGTCCACCCACTGTGCCGATCGTCGCCTGTTGTCGTACATTATCCATTTCTCGTCACAGGTTACGATGCGATCAAGGAATGGGTCCGTTTCGTTCCGTAGAAGCAGTGCGGACGAGATCTCATATCGTCGGTTTCTTTGCTCCTCAGACAGCTCGTGAGGCACCCATCTTTCCAGCTTTTTGGTCTTTCCAATTTCCTTCAGATGCCGGGCAGCTGTGTTGTGACTGACGCCAAGAACCTTCGCTATCTCCCTGGTACCTTTGTGTGGATCCTCCTCTACCACATCTCTCAGCTTGTCCTCATCAACATCACTATGCCTCCCGCGACCTTCATGTACTTCCAAGCTCTCATCTCCATTCCGGAACTTCTGATACCAACGATACGCCGTCCGAATTACGGAACATCCTTGACCGAATGCGGCGTTGATCTTCTCGTCCGCCTCCTTAGCTGTAGTGCCCAGCTTGAATTCATACAAGTAAATGCCTCGGATTACCCTTTTGTCCATCTGCAAAAAAGTCAATAAAACTCTAAAGTTTTTCCACTTTTACATAGAAAATTTGGTGCTCTCCGGTAGAGCAAAGTTTGCGCTTCTAAATGATATGCCACATGTTACGGTTTGTTCTTGATCAAACACGTAAAGACCCGCCAAAAAATGGCGCGAGCCAGTGCCATTTAATTCGTTACAACCTAATACAATTTTCTAAAAGCAATGTCGGCGAGAAAATTATGACCTTTTAAAGGTGCTTTCATTTTTTCATTGTTTTTGAGGCACCCTGTCCTGTTGCTGCAGCTCCAGGACGGTGTTCTCATTTCATTTGTTTCATTGATTTCACAAGATGTGAGCTTTAAACAAACATCAGTAACAACAGGCGGGAGCGAAAAAAACGTATGCTGCAGTCCGTGCGTTTTTCAATCCCTTGATCCTAAATGTTGAAGAGTCTTTTCTATTTGATTTCTCAACATTAAATTTAGCGTTGAAATGTTCTTTAGTCTACAAGGTTTTCCAAAATAACGTGTTGAAGGTTTGACGTTCTCACAACCGAATGTATTTTTCTGCAGCATGGCGGCAATAGCGCCATTTTTTGTGCATGTCTTTCTGTCCGTGTTATAATTTCTCGCACTGTGAATACGCGGCAAATCCGGAATATCATCGAGAAGCGAAAAAATCGCAAATCCGAGGGTCTCGTAAGAAAAATCGCTCGTGATATCGGTGTCAGTCTCACATCGGTGCATCGAATAGACTGAAAGAAACGCGGACTGAGGCCCTATAAGTTCTATAAAGTCCAGCTGCTGATGGACAAGAATAAGCGCGAACGGCTCCATTGATGCCAACAGATCAACTGCGGGCCGCAGATCGCGGGTGGGAGCGAATACTTTTCACGGACGAGAAGCTGTTCCCGCTGGCGTAGGCTCACAACCCCAAACCGGAATTATATGATCTGGAGAGGCTCCAGACACCGATGCCATCGCCAAGCATTGTCATTATCTGCAGGTGGTGCGTGGTTTGGGGAGGAATCTACAGCAACGGAAGGACCCCTGGTTTTTGTGGACGAATGAGTAAAAAATAAATGGAGATGTGTACCGACGGGCCACTTTGAGGCTGTGGCACTTTTCTAGTCCCAGCGGCACTTCAGTGATGCGCAGTGGACCTTTCAGCAAGAGTCAATCCCTGCACACAGGGCGAAAAGCGCGCAAGCATGGTGCGAGGCCAATTTTCCGGACATCATCATGTGTGCAGAATGGCCACCGCACTCCCCGGATCTGAATCCAACTGACCACAGTGCTTTCTTTGTCCATTTTGAAGGCCTGGATCCGCACCATACGCCACCGCAGCCCGGAGGCCCAAGAGGAGTCTCTGCGTCGCGAGTGGGAACGACTATCTTCAGATAGTCGTTGACCTATGGCCCATCGCCAAAAACTTCACCAAGCATTTTGACTTCTGTATTCGCTCCAAAGGAGGCCACCTCGAACTCGGTGGAACATAATGTTGCCTAGTGTCTATGTTGTTGTTTTTTATGTATTAATTTGTAAGCTTGTCAGTTGTTTCATAGTATAATTTAAAACCTTCATCACGTTATTCGGAACACACTGTAGTAGCGGAATCAATCATGTGTGCACTCTTCTGTCCTGTAGCGACATTTATTCTGGTGCACCACTGTATGCTATACTCAAGATGCTACGTAGGTGCTATTTGATTGAGAACAGAGTGACGTTGCAAACAAGCTCATAACCAGAAAGCAATTCGCTAATCCTATCGACGGCAGTTATTCGCCGAGTTGTGCAGTGTGGAAGCCAAGTGAATATAGGGACCGAAGCCCTGTGAAAAACATAGGAAGTTTTCTATAGGCGAACTCAAGACAACATGCTAATGTTTGGGAGATACTCGATGAATCTTGAAATTTTGTTGTTGACTGACGTGACTGTGACTATTCTTACAATATTTTTCATTGGCCAGATATCAGCGAGGATCCCATGTTGCGTGTCTTTAGGTCTTTCATATATTAGGGTGTACCACACGGAATGCCGCTTTTGACCAAAAAGTTAAATTCATACAAAACAATTGAAACCAAACTTAATTCGGTATTATATACTCCCAAATTATCAACAACCTTTCGCCAACGTACATGCAAAGGATGGATCCCGTCTTCAAAGAAATGAGCTGGCCGCGAATCCGAGGAAGTTGGACACCCAAACCCGATTTCGTCGTAGTTGGCGATCTTCTTCCTATTGAAGGCGTGCTGATCGGAATATGTTGTAGTCGGATGGGGCAATGTCAGGGCTGCACAGCGAATGAGGCAAAACGTCCAACCAAGTTCCTCAATTTTTTGCTGAACGACGTTTACGATGTGAGGCCTTGCATTATCATGCAGCAAGTTGATAGAGGATGTGTCAACTTCTCGACGGTGAAGCGCATCTTGAACTTGAGTGAGCTGCTGCGATTACACCTCCAAGTTGACATCTGGCCTGGTTTCAGCACTTCCACATGGACGACTCCTCTGCTGTTCCTCCAAAGGCAAAGCATTACTTTATTTCCGTGTAATTCCGGTTTCGCAACAGGTTTAGCCAGCACCCCAGGTGTTAACCATTGTCTCTTCCTGGTGGAGTCATCGTGGTGAATTCATTTTTCGTCAGACGTAATGATGGATTCGAGAAATCCAGAATTCTTGGCTCGGCGAAGGAGCATTCCGGCCAGTGATATGTATACGCGTGGCTTTGTTCGCTCCGAACAGCAGGTGCGGTACCCATCTGTCGCAGCGGTTCAACTTCCCGATGTCCTGCAAGCGCCTCTGGGTAGCGGATTTGGAACATCCAAACTCTACTGAAAGCTCCCTAATCAATTTTGTTGGATCAGCTTCAACGGTCGTCCGTAGAAGGTTGCTATCCAGGATAGGCGCTTGTCTCCCGTGCTTTTCGTCTGCAAAACTTTCGTCGCCGGCGACAGAACATTGAAACCACCGCTCGCATGGTCTCTTGAAAACGACATCTTCGCCGAATGCAGCTATCAAGGAACGATGCGATTCCGCACCGGATTTCTTCAATTTGAAGTCGAAGAGCAGGCACGCCTGCACAATCATTTTATGTTACATTGTATCCTGAAGGCCATAATTTCAGAAGCCAATGCTAAAGCTAATTTTAGAAAGAATGAGGTATAATAATAAGTAATAAGAAAAAAGTAATAGGAAAAATAGGAAATGTAGAGGATGAAGCGCCGCGACAAACTAATCCTAAGTGATCTCACAACCATGCGAATAACTGTAAAAAGAAGGCCACAATGTATGCGACATTCCTTATGGGACAACGTAATACTATGGGACGGATGCCCTAAGAAGCAATGTGGTGCAGTCAATCGGGAGCACGTGCATAGCTAATTCATTTAAGCTTCAACCATGGTCTCTACTCCTTCTGCTTCGGAGAATTGGTAGACGAGCCGACAAAAGGTACACCCGTTAGAGCATGTCAGCCGCCCCTCTCTCGAAAACCGTAAGTTTGAGGTGTTTGGTTTGGGAAGGAAGAGCAAACTGGCGACACTGCTGGGAATAGGGCGCACATTGTCGCGGAAGTAGTGGGGAAGGTATACGATGAATGGCAAATCATTGGTGTATTTCTTCCTTTCCCACTCTTTATCTCGGGTCTAGGCCCGTTTATACAGGGTGCACCAATTTAACGTGGACAAGATTTTTGTGTCATAATTATAAACAACCGAACAATTCGAAAAAACGACGACTATTTACAACAACACAAGCATTAAGGTACACCATCTTGAAGTGGTTTCGGAGTGCCTCCCTTGGAGCGGGTGCAAGGGGCCAAACGTTTCGCGAAGTCTGATGGCGATGGGCCGCAGGTCATCAGGAAACATCCGTTCCTACTCCTGGCGTTAGGATTCCTTCAGGGACTGGAGACTGCGGTGGCGCTTGACGCCGATCCTAGTCCTGAAATTGCTCACAGACTATAGTCCTAGTTAAATCCGGAGAATACGGCGGCCATTCCGAAGACGTAATGGAATCGGGGAATTGGCTTTGCACCACGGTTGCGTACTCTTCGCCCTATTCTCGGGTGCAGAGTCCTGTTGGAACGTCTAATGGGCATCACCGAAGTGCTACTCCACCGAAGGAAGAACTACGGACTCGAGAATGCCTCTGTGCTGGATAAGAGTCGCTCTTCGTAGCTTTATTGAGGTTGTCCGGGAGAGGAAGAATGGAGAAAATAAATTGAGACACCCTCATCCTTCGTGTTTATATACTGATTTGGATGATACAAGCGTTTATATCAGAACAGTTGCTTTGATTTGCTCATCATCCATGATACTCCCACGGCAAGAGGATGAGAGAGGCTCGATTTCAATTGTACAACAAACAAACGGGGGAACGACAAAGTTATGCAATCGACATGCATTATGATTTAGATTTAGATCATCTTAGTCTTCTTGATGGTATTCATCGCGAGAGTAATATATAGTAATAAAATTGTTCTTGATGGCGTTGCAGCTTGGCCTTTGAACGTGTGACCATGTGGTGGTTGTTTTCATTCTTCTTTCCACGATTTTCATTCTTAAATTGGCCTTCTGATGGAGGATTTTCTTCCATTTGGGTGTTCGAAAAGGCTTTGTATGTTGGAGCGCTGTCACTTATGATCAGCTTTGGACATCCATTGGTAGAGGTGAAACGACGAACACTTTGAAGGAACGTTTTGATGTCCGGCCGGTATCTTCAAAGGAGAAGTTGGGCGTGTTTACGCAGACGATTGCATGGGTCGGAAAATCTGGGAGCTTAACTAGTGGTGCTTTTAGCCTCTTACAAAGGAAGCATAACTTGTTGATAATACGCTCTACCGTAGCCCTTCTTTTGGGAATCCATACGGACTTACGGAAATCAATTGAAGTCTGTTCTGTTCCATAGTGATCGTTTTGTTGGTGAATGTGTTGTACGAAGAGAGCAGTGGTGAAGTCTTCGCGAGATAGAAAAATAGGGTTGATGGTTTCCTCCGGTAACGCTGAATTGATTATCCTTGTACGCACACGATACAGATTTGTCTGTTGACATGCGAACATTCCGAGTTGATTGCACAAATCGGGACTGGCTCGAATCTCGAGTTGGGCGAGGCAAAAAAGGATAACAGAGATGAGAATCGGCATGGCTCGGATACTATGTAGGTCGGGAAGAAGGTTTGGTCCTTTATGAAGTAGTTTGTTGAGGATTGGAAAACCTTTTTTCTTCGCTGAACCATCAAAGACACATCTGGCTTTTGCGTGTTCCTTCGACTCCGAGATGACACCACGATGGGTAAGATAATCTACTCAAGCTGAAGATTCATCTCCATTTTTGACTGGTTCTATAATCCCCTTTTTCTGTTGATCTTTGGAAATTTCGTGATACTTCTCCATATATGTGGGATTTCTTTACAGCATCCTTACATTCGAAACTAATCTAGACAAGGCAAGATCTCGATGGTAGTTTCGAAGGAGTTGTCTTAAAAGGCAATTTCACGGAGTATCGTTGTTTTCTTTCATCGTAGGAGATTGAATTGGTGAATTTCGCTAGGCACCTTTCGTCGTCGCGTTTGTTAGGATTGTCCACTATGCCGATGGATTCATTCGACCAAAATCTCTCAACGAGGTCCACAAGTTGTGTATGATTGGCTTGATTTGCAGCAGTGCTGTACTCGTGGGAGAGAACCCTGTTTTCTTGGTTCTGGCGAAAGGATTTGTCTGCTACGACGCTACCGATTCGCGTGTTCAGGAGGCGATATCCGTTTGACAGCATTGAAATGTTGAAATCGTCACTGTATACTAAGTCCCAGAAGTAATCTATGCCGATTAAGAGACTGGGCGTGACGTGCCTCGTTGTGATGATGTTTTCTCGGTCCTGCTTCTTCGCGACAGAGGCGTATATTAGTTGGTTTGTGAGATGAGGTATCGCTTTGACGTAGAGAATGGTGTCAGAGCCATCAACACAGTATATTCCGATGGCTTGCTCGATGGCTGGAACTATGGGATCTTTGCTGGCGAATGTGTGCATGTTGATCTCCTGGTGGTTGATAGTTGATAAGTGAAGTTGCTCTGAGAGTTCATTTGTAATGTACGACTGAGATGCGCCGGTATCCAGAAGAGCGGTTGTTCGGATTTCCTTGGAACGATCGTTGGGATTGAAAAGTTTCACCTCAGCACACATAAGGAAAGGTTTTTCTGGTCGGGGGAATTCATCGATGGGGTTGAGGGAAGTAGACGCTTCCAATGTTGTACTTGTTTCGTTTGAAGAGTTGGCGGAGTGGTTTTGATGGTACAGTTGAGGCATTTCTGTTCTTCCATAGTGCTGATCGCTTCGGATGCAGTGAGATTCGTGGATAGCTTGAAAAATTTTTTGGGATTTGGAGTGGTGGGTTGCTTGGAAGCTCTCGCTGCTTGAGGCAAAGCGATGAGTGATGGCGTTTGGAGCAGATGGAGCACATCTTCTTTGAAGAACATTGCCAAGTTGCAAGGGTGTGGGAAAGACAGTTGTAGCATAGATGAGTTTTCTTGACGACTTCTATTCTGGAGGTGGGCGTTGGATAAATGGGACAGGTGAATGATGTGTGTCCATCTTGACTGCAGAAGGGGCAATTGGTCGATCTTGTTTAACGATTGTTTTGTGCGGACCAGCGGAAAAGTATTTGAGTGGGAGGATGAGAGGAAGGTTTGCCTTTCATCGTAGCTTTCTTTGTGGAGTTCCATTTCATGAAGCGTTGTCTCCTTTCTCACTATGTCAGTCAGCAGTTGGATGAGAGCGGATGGTGTAAGGCTGAACTTGGTTGCCTGTTTTGTCGTATATTTGACTTCAAATATGTCGTGGCAATTTGTTGAGCAGAATGGCTCCTAAGCCTACTCCTTGCTGTCGTCTTCATAGGAGCTAAATTGCCTAATTAGAGCAAACATCTGGTTATATAGTGGTAGAAGCTGTTTTCCGGGTTGATCGCATGACGGCAGGTTCGCGAGTTTCGTGTAAAGAAGATGACGTGTTGTCACTTTGTCGTCGAAATGTGTCTTGAGAATATTCACTGCGATTTGGTAGTTTTCTGAAGTAATTGGGAGACCTTGAATTGATTGCAGGGCTCGTCCTCTGAGTGTCGATTTCAGCAGTGAGAATTTGGAAGCATTGTCGATGAACGGTTTGTCTCCTATGAGCGTTGAAAAGCGTTCCCAGAATTCTTGAAACTCCAAAAGCGATCCGTCAAAACTTGGCAGGTCGATTTTACTCTGCAGCGAGGCGTCGACGAAGTTGTGCATTTGATTTGGTAGTGCCGTCAGGGTAGGTTGGAAGGGTGTCGGCGTGGTAGGACTCTGCAGTTGAGTGTCGAAGCTGGAGGGGTTTGGTATGGTAGCTGGAGCTTTCCTTACTGGCATGGATCCTATAATGAAATGGTAACAAACGTATGGATGTTTGTCTTGATGCGGAGCAGACGATTGCCAGTTCTTCTTCAGTGTCCGTGGTCGCCAATTTGTGTGCTGGATAAGAGTCGCTCTTCGTAGCTTTATTGAGGTTGTCCGGGAGAGGAACAATGGAGATAATAAATTGAGACACCCTCATCCTTCGTGTTTATATACTGCTTTGGATGATACAAGCGTTTATGTCAGAGCAGTTGCTTTGATTTGCTCATCATCCACGATAGCCTCACTGGTGCACATCTTTTTCGACTTTCACTCCTTTATCCACGAAAACCAGTGGGGTCCTGCCAGAGGGATGATTTCGCCCCAAACAATGGCCGATTGTGGTTTCTGGCGGTGTTCGACGATAGCAAAGCTGCTTAAAGCCTCTGTAGACCAGATCTTACCATTTTGGTGATTGTGCGCCTGCTCCACGGTGAACAGAATCTGTTCCCAGCCCCGACCTGCGGCCAATCGCTCCCAAACTTCGCGAAACGCTTGACCCTTTGCATCCGCCCATGGGAGGCCACTTCGAAACCACTTCAAGATGGTTGTACCTTAATGTTGGCGCTGTTGTAAATTAGTCTCGTTTTTTTCGAATTGTTGGTTGTTTTATAATTATGACAAAAAATCTTGTCCATGTTATTTTGGTGCACCCTGTACATTCCTTCCACTGCCCGGCAAATCGATTCGAACGGAGCGTGCGTCACGTCGCGCCACGCTGTGTCGGACGACGATGAGCATTTCGAGCAACTAGCGACGCGGTCACACGATTGCGCACAATTACGTATTTGCACACACATAACTGTGCACACGTTTTTTAAGTAGCAGCTATATATCCCGACTGGAGAGAGTGTGTCATTTCGCTGTCCCGTATAAAAATTAGGGAAACACATGCCACGCCCTCAGTTCGAGGCCTCGCTCGAGGTTTGTCGCCTGCCGAGTGCCGCTGCTGGACTCCGTAGTATTTCCCATTGCCTCACGCTCGCTCGCTTCTGCAGTTAACTCGCTTATTTTTGAGCTGTCGATGTATTCGCCAAGCAGATTGCCTCTAAAGCGTCAAAAATAGGTGGGCGGTTTGCATGGTCAGTTTACGGCGGAATTGTGTCGAGCTTTTAGACCGCACTAGACACGGGATCCGAATCATTCATGCATTTTCGGATATCCGGCCGTATTTATCCAGTTCCGGATTATGGGAAATCCTGGTCGGAGGAAGATAGCTTTATCTGAATCATCCGAAGATCCGAGGTCTGAAAAATGGTCTATCAGATTCGTCCGATTATCCGGAAAATCAGCGTCGGATCCAATGTCTACTGTATACATAGATTCCGTCGCCCGGCGATGGAAGTATAAACGGACCTTACTCGTTTGCGAATTCGACACCTGCTGTTTTCTCGAACATCTCTCACTGACAAAGGCGGCTCCACCTATTCACGTTATTCAAATACCCGACAATCAGGCTAAAGAATGAGGCAGATGAGTAATTTTGTGCAGCGGGGCTCCGATAAGTCTAGAAGGCGGCCTGTTTGATGAATCCCGCTTTAGAAGTCGATGAAATTGATTGATACATACTCGTTATGAGTGTATTTACCGGCCATTTATCAGTGTGATGCATAGTTCACACGATTCACCCTGCGATGAAGATCCACATTTTCAATTAAGCAGTTGCATATGTTACGTACGGCCAGACAGCGCCGGTGGTGTAAGGCGAACATCGCTGCCCGGAAAGCAGAAGATGCGGGTTCGAGTCCCGCCTGGCGCAAGAGTTTTGATCGCAACAAAACATCCTGTAGCAACATATAGTTGCATATGTCGTTGGATTGCAATTACTTTTGCGTCAACGGACCGAACAGGGCAGACTGACATAGTACGCCTTTCTATGCACTAAAATACCACAATTTTTGACGTAACCCCTGCTAATGGTAGTGCATCGAACTCTTTGCAATTTTTTGTTAAGAATGCAGTGAGCGTAAGCAGGATACGCCTATCATGCAATGTTTCTGTGAGGAAAGCTTAGGCCGTTGTCTGCACGCTGCTGAGCTCGGTCGGCGAGACAATAGGAAAATGGCCGGTAATCACAACCCATTTATTACGACATAACGACAAGCAATCACTTCAATGGAATACATACACCGAGCGACACCAAGCGGATTAAGGCAGCCGCAATCTCTTCAACATAACACTCCACGATTACGTTGCAACGCATTAGGCTCCTCGACAGCCATTTCTTGGAGCTGCTATAGTTGTAAGCTCCCTGATAAGACCCGTTGTACCATAGCGCTCCTTTTTTCTTCATTATCTTGATGCTTTCGCCACACTACGAAACGAAGAGAGTGATAGGATAAGGGAAGGTGGGTAAGAAGTAGACATAAGGGGAGTAACTTAAATAAACATGTTACTCCTCGTGTTCTGTTCTGTACTGAGGCCACAACTATCCAGATGATAAATTTGAGATCTATACTAGTCTGGAGGGGTCATTTAATGCCACACAACCATGTCCCCTGAATTTAAATGAAATCCCTAGCATCACGGCACAGCAGCTGAATTCCTCGAAAATACTTAAACTTGGATTGTAGATGCGAATCACTACATGCCCCCTCCCCTCCTCTCCACAAAAAGCAGCCGTGTCTTCATTGACAGCTTTTCACGGTAGGCAATTGTACATCCGGAGAACTTCGTTAATCCATGACATATCGGACTTCAGGGTAGACTTCAGGGTTGAAAGAGTATGCCAAAAATACACTCTCCTCTCGTTATAACGCGTTTGAAGGGTTGGAGAAAATCTGCGTTATAACGGGAGTCGCGTCCTAACCGGAGCTGACCTTTTTTAGACTCTTCTTACGCGTAGATTTATTTAGAATCCCATACAATGGCTAAACATGACTCTAGTAATGAAATATGTGACCATAAGAAAAGTGGGAAGTCAAAGAACATTTTTAAATTATTAATGAAGTCCTGCCCTCGGAGATACTCGCTGCTAAATGCAGAAGTGTGGCAGAGAGGAATATCGAGTTCCAGAGGAAAGTTAGAAGTGATCAACAACAAAACTGTGTAACCTAATGTTACATGGTTTTTTCTTTCCATCAAAACTCTCGCGCCGGACGGAACTCGAACTAACTATCAACCCTCCGGCTAAGATGTTAGCCCACTGCGCTATCAGCGCTGTTAAATCGCACGCGGCATCCGCGATATAGTCGTTGCAGTAGCCTCTCAGCACTCACCCACGTTATCGGGATGTTGCCTACGATCAAACAGCGTTGTTCCTCTGTTATCCTGTCCAAAGCAAAGGGTAGAGGCATAGGTTTTTTCACTTTCTGACGCAGAAGTTCTGATCGCAACAAAACATCATATGGCAGCATGCACCCTCTGCACCAGTTGCTCTACGCTTAGAACAAAAGCATAGGATATTGTTTTGAACAATCTGAGTTTTAATTCGCACCTTCTATCGCTTCTGATAGCAGAAACCCTCCAATTTACTGCAGTTCTAAAGCCTTACGCAAACCTTTGCGTCAACGCGGCAGCCCTATCTTTAAGCATAGGCAGAGACGCAGAATCGCCACGCGAGGCAAAACTACCCCAGTCCGGACTGCCGCTGATGTTCCGCCTACGCGGCAGGCGCGGTGTCGCCAAAGCAGCAGTAGCTGCCGCGGAGGGGGGCTGTCGTCCGATACACCGCGCTGGCAGCCGCCCTCTTCCCGCCCTGCCCACGCCGCCCTATTTTAAGTTTGCTGCGCCCGAAACCGTCGTTAATTGGCGTGACGTCGTCCAAAAAGCTAACAGGTGATAGGACACAATTGGGATGCGCATCTCGGGGAGTCTGAATTCATTTTCCAGTCGGTTCAGTTATGGAGGCAGTTGAGGAAAGGAGAACGTCGCTCTTCTCACTAGATATTCATATTTCATATTTCTATTTCTATCTCTTTCATATTTCACCACAATTTCTTAAATTTTCACCTTAACTAGAGACGATGGGTGATTCCGGTCAGGAGTCCTACACTGAAGGCTCCCTCTCATTCCAAGGACCAGACAATTTTCCTTGTGTTGAGAAACTTTCTAGCGGATGGTCGCGTTGTTGTCATGACATATCTCGCTAAGATGTTGGTGTACTTGTCGGAAAGTGCGGACGACACCTTAAGCCTTCCGCACACTTTTGCGGCAGCCGCGTGCGCGGCAGAGGCCAGAACAGCCGCGTACGCAGCTTCCACTGCCACGTGCTAAAGTTCATTCGGCACTCCTCCCGCTCGCTCAATCACCAACGCGGCAATGCGGCAACAATGCCTTGAAGGTTTACTACTGCTGCCACCGCACGTGCCGCGTAGGCGGCACCGCGTCTATCGCATCTGCCGCGTAGGCCGCACATCAGCGGCGGGCCTGCGCGGCGACTCTGCGTCTCTGCCCCATGCTTAAAGATAGGGCTGCCCCGTTGCCGCAAAAGTGTGCGGAGGGGCTTTAGTACTGAGCCATATGGCGGGACCTGAAGAAAGGCTTGGCGCTGCAGCTAAAAACTCTTTTCCTCCATATGGTGAGCAAGATTCTGACTCTTGTCTCAAGAACGAGGTCAGTTCAGGATAGAGCTGCAGGGTCAAGGGAAGTGATTAGAAATGCGATGCCTCCATGTGAAGGCAGGGACCCGGACATCTTGTCATCGGCGCGCCCGTCGCCCCGCCCCTTTCTGAGAGCGGTGTATCCAACGACTCTCCGCTTCTGCCGTTTTGCTCTCGGCTATTTCTGTCTGGGCTCTAGCTGATCGTGGCGGGATCTAGAATGGAAACTGATAATGATAATGATAATGAAACCGTTTGGCGAGGGAGTGGGGACGCAAAACTGAGGATGCGTGCGGCCTACGCTGCATTTTTGCCTCCTGCGAGGTGGTTTTGTTTCCTGCCGCGTGCCACATTGCCGCAAAAGTGTGCGTAGGACTTAACTGTCTCGGAGGAGGCAAAAATGCCGCGTAGGCCGCACTCATGCTCAGTTTTGCCTCCCCATCCCATTGCGAACGCGGTATTATTGTTATTATCATTATCAGTTTCCGTTCTAGATCCCGCCACGATCAGCTAGAGCCCAGACAGAAATTGTCGGCAGCAAACGCTGCAGCGGCAATAATGCCTTGAATCACTGTTGCATTGACGGCAGCTGCTGCCGTCTGGGCGGCACGCGCCTGCCGCCCACGCGGCTCATCGGCGGCAAACTCTTTTTCTCTGCCTTATGCTTAAAGATAGGGCTGCCGCGTTGCCGCAAAAGTGCGTGAAGGTCTGTTATACTGTTTTCGACATATTGCTTACTATGAACACTGGTGGGAACTATGAACACGCATGAAAAACATCTACATGCATCTAATTCATCGTCGCACAGGGGCAGGTAGCGACTACGAACGAGACAACAGTAGGATAGATCTGATCGCAGACGTGGTCAGCACCCTGCTCCTCTTCATTTTCCGTGTGGGACAGCCACTGAGCCCTGGTCGCGTTATGACGGGAGTCATTTTGAACAGGGAGTTTCTCCCAAAACTACGCTATAACGGGAGCAACGTTGTATCCGACGCGTCTCAAGCGGAGTTGATTTCTACTGGCGTAAAGGTAAGCTGGCCCGGGCCGGAGAAAATGTAGGTTATATCGAGAGTCGCGTCTTATCCGGAGGCGTTTTAACGGGAGGAGACTGTACTATTTTATTTTTTTATATTTGAGGATACGCTTTTGTCTGACCTCTGAAGTCAGATATGTCATCGGTAAACAAAGTTCTCCAGGGGCCGGATTCATCAAAGACTTACAGCAAGTTAACAGAGAAAATACAGCCGAAATTCCTGACTGCAAGCGATATGGTGGAACATTTCACTTCGATAAGCCGCGTTTTCAGGAATTTTTGCTATCAGGAATTGCAGTACGTCGTTGATGAAGCCGGACCCAGATGTGCAATTGTCCACCTTGATGACCTCACAGTGAAGTCAGCTGCTTTCCGCTATCCCACGCCAGCAAACTTAATCTCAGCTGCGTGAGAATAGACAGGTTCGTAAAAGGTTTCTACAATAGCAGAGAGCATAACAATCACGAGAAGGACTAGGGATGGCAGGGTTGGCAACCAATTTTATGGATTCTCAAGCATCTTCTGTGGAAGTGTTTGCTTACAAATAACAATCTTCAATCAAAAAAACATCTCTTGGAGCGCAGAACTGCTTCCCGTTTATGAGTTCACTGGTCTATTCCACAGCTGCAAAATTCTTGTGCTTTTAACGCCAAGAATCCCTGCAGGTGCGTTTTGACCTTCTTCTTCTTCAGCGTTTGTCTCGATTAGTTGCGGGCTCCGCTTTCCTGGAATGTTGGCGCCACTTTTCCCGATCAGATGCCTAATTAGGGTGGTGCAACCTAGCCATCTTCAAGTCTTGTTGTAGTGTATCAAGCCACCGCTGTTTTGGTCGGTCGCTTTGTTTTGGTCGCCTACCGGGCACATCAAGGTTAAGACCAATCTTTCGGACGGTGTTATCTTTTGCGAGAAGGACATGGCCGTCATCAAAGACGATCTTCGCGCATCTTTTCAAATATCGGGAGTTACCGTCGGAGTTCCGCGTTGGATCGAGCACGCAACGACTCCATACGGCAGAGGTTCGATGTCACCCTGACATTTGCACTTGACCTGATCCAGATTAATAAATCGTCTTCCAACCAAGAAGTGCTGTAGCGAACTATAGAGGTGGTGGTCACCCAGCGCACAGTCAAGGCTGTATAGTGGATGAGTTAGACGCTTCCAGTCACGGTGCTCGATTTTTGACGCGTCGGTCCGCGATGTTCTCTCCGCTTGGTAGTGTCAGGAAATTGTTATTCTCTAGGAGCTCATCAAGAGCGGTTCCTATATTGATGCTAAAATCGACTCTTCTCAACTTGACCGCGCCAAGGCTGAACTTGACCAGAATCGGTTCAGGCTGCTTTTCGGGAGTGGAGTTATCTTTCAGCAAGATAGTGCCAGATCACACGTCGCGAGTCGGACGCTTTAAAAAATCGAAGACATTGGCCGGGAGCTCTAACTCATCCACCTTACAGCTCAGACTGTGCGCCGAGTGACTACCACCTTTTCAGTTCGCCGCAGCACTTCTTCAAAATGCATCTCGAAGGATTCTTGGCTTCAAAAGCACACGAATTCTACAGTTGTGGGATAGACCATTGCTTGATAAATGAAAGACAGACAGTGCGTTTCATTGAATCTCACTTTGATTGAAAGCTGTTATTTGTTATTTGTTGATAAACGCTTTTGTTAAAGGTGCTTGAGAGCCCACGAAATTAGATGCCAACCTATAATAGCCCTCCATCTGATGACATCGCTCCCCGAATTTCTACAGAGATTGTCGATGAGGGAATTTGTACTTCGCTTTATGATCTAGTTGAAGTCGAATATGCCTCCTAGGTCTTACTAATGGGCCTGTTTTGAGTTGTAGTGTCGTACAAATAATTTGTCCAAGCCTCAGACATGATGTAGTCAGTCTTGCAGCACATAGCTGAGGTATGCGGCAGTTCTCCCAGCCAAAAGCTATTATGCACCGCGAGTGCTTGATATTTGCGATATGAGCTTCCCACGACAGTGCTCTCTTTTTCGGCTCTTACGCGCCTACAACTAATCGAATCACACCGCAGGGAAATTGTTCTTCACCAATGAACGCAGTTTATTGAGCCAAATTTTCTGCAATTCTTAGTGAAGGAGCAGTTCGATTCCCGTTACTAATTATCATAACTTCTTATGAATCACTATAGGGTGAACGACCACACTGACGTCTTGGTGACATCAATTCGTTTTTATCTAGAGGTAATCTTAATATAATCTTGCTGAGGTTTTATTTGGTTGGAAAGCTCAATCTATTCTGTAATTTTGAAACTGAATTGACACGACCATTGAATGAGTATGAATTCTCTCCAACTTGCTTAACCTATTGTCGAATAAATGGAAGGAAAATAGTGTTTAAAAGACCACGCCCTTCATTTTTGACTACACATAGTCTTTGTCCAGTCGTTCACTTGTTATCGTTCATCTGAGCAAAGAAGAGTGAAGAATGTTGCATGTGATTCTTCATGGTCACTTCACAAAAATAATGCATATCATTTTCGGAGCCGCTGTTCTCCTGTAGGAGTTTGCAGAATCGTTAAGAAAAAGCACCATTTGTGAGTGTTGATGAAATCCACGCCCTTTTCATTTTGAATTGCACTCATAAGTTGAACTGGACGAGTCACACCAATTGAATCTGCTTGCATGCAGAAAGAAAGTCTCCATGGGAACTTGAACCGTTGTGTCCCTTATTGTGAGATAGTGTTCCGCATTCTCCTAGTCGGTCATCTTACCTTTTTCGTGGTATTCCTTTCTTTGCGTTAAAATAGTCAATACAATGCTACAACTTTTTCTTAGTGATCATTTCTACCTCGGTTTGAACTTTGAACTACAACACTTAGGTAGTGAAGCCTCTGTAGTCACCCACCTATTTTTGTCCGCTCAATTTCAAAGCTCGTTGATGTTGGGTAGAATTTCCTTTTACATATCATAAGAAAAGCATGGCTTTGTGATGTTCTTGCGCTTAGAATAATAGCTATAGGGAACCGACCAACGCATTTGTTCTCTCAGTCATTTATCGCTCCAATGCGCAATACATTATAACAATGAATACACATAGAACACATAAGGATTATGCCGAAGACCAGGCAAGGGAGGACCAGGACCCCAGAATAGGGGACAGAGCAAACTGCTACAAATCCCCGTACCACCACCGCTACTATCAGGCACATGAATTTTGACATAAAATCTTGACAGATCATAACTTTGCTCGGAGGAAATTTTATTAATCGAAATAAGCACCGTTACAATCAGTACATTTTTCCTAACGCGAAGATTATTCAGACATTCCATCTTTATGAAAGTCAGACCTACAAGAATTAGTAAAATATAATGAGTTATTTTCGATATCGCCTTGGTTACTGAATTTTTTATCCCTCACATGGCGAACTAAATGCTTGAAAGAAAATGATAATCGGTAGGGGGCAGACCTGATTATGGTGAATGTGACAGAGTTTCGTATGCTAATTCATCCAGCTTCTGGACAAAACTTTTGAAGGGCGTGGACGCGCGCCGTCATGCAGTAGAATTGGCTCTTCGAGTGACCAAAGCCGGCTGTTTTTCAACCAACTTCAGGCGCATCACTTCAACTTCGGCACAGCATTTCTCTGCTGTGATACTTTCTTCATTCTTCAAGAACTTGCAACGGACTACACCAGCCATTGTCCACCATGCGGTCACCATTGCCATCATTGGAGACTTGGTTTCGGCATCTCCTTGGGCTCTGATTCTCGTCCAGCCATTGTGCAGAGCAACGTCAATTGTCACAGAGGAATCATTTTCGTCGCATGTCACGATCCTGTCCAAAAAGGCTCCCTTAGTCTGTGCAGCCTCAACGAAACACAGGTGTCGTGGCGCGTCAGCATCTGCCGGCCGGTCACTTCATGCGGGATCCATTTATCCAATTTCTCCACTTTTCCGATCGCATTAAAGTAGCGGCTGAAATGCTGTGCTGGCTCCCTCACAGTTTGAAGGGGATCTGCTTTCACCATGGCTTTGAGATGGTCGTCGTTAAGAAGTGGTGGCGGCTTTTTTTCGGTGTTAATCTTCGAGACTTTCATCTCCCGATCGAAACCTTTCGAAACATAGGCGAATTGTGCTTTCCTTAGTGAAATGTTCCGCAAATTCGGCGTTCATCTTACGAGCTTCGGCCGCGGCGCTGCGTCTAGTTTTGCATTTACATAAGGAGAGAACCCGAATACCACATTAATTTGTACTGTAAAAACGATCAAAAACTCGGCAGGAGGTAATTACGCGACAAAGGCTATAATTTTAAGAAAGCGGGGGTCTGCGCTTTCAAAAACTGAATACTATTTTATATGCTGCGGCCTGTTATGTACACCGTGTTAAGAACCTACCTATCCCTCTTATACTGAACTCCCTGGCCCTGGTTCCACTATATGGCCTTGGCAAGGAACCGTGCTTCGGGCTTTAGCGGGTTAAAAGGCTGTGATCACAGCCTGCGAGCTCTAGTCACCGTTGCAACGCCGTTAACAATGTGCGAAGTTCCATTGAAAAGTGAATGCATCGCAAGCGACTAGGATAAGCATGTAATTAGATGTGTTCCGTTCGTTAGAGACGTAGACGGCATGCAACATATGTTTTATTACAATAATTTCAGTAGTTGTTCTGAATGTTTCGTTAGTTCGCTAATGTTCCCATGTTCTTTCTTGCTTCAAGTTTTTCTTGTTGACATTATGGTGTTGCGCCACGTCTAAGCTCATCTAAAGAGTATGTTACAAAAAATGAATAATCTTCTAGCGGCCTTGATTGTATGACGAAGGAACGCAGTAGCAGTGTTCGACGACCAATTGACACCTCGCTCTCGAACTCATTTTCATCCGGAGCTTCCTCGCACTCCACGACGGCCTATGGCGTGAAGACCATAAGGGTTTTTAAGAATGGCGATCCATACCACCAAGGATCAAAGGCCGGTTTTTAAAAAAAATTCTGTTAAGCATACAGCAGTAATGGTGTATTTCAGTTCGTCGTGAATCGCCGCTACATCCGAGATCTGGAGCACCTGTTATCTGTAATAAGGTAAGTCCAAATTCTAGAAGGTAATGACATCTCAGTTTCTTAACAATTTCAGTGAGAAACTCGACTTGCCTTACGGAGCCAAGCGGCTGTACACTCCTAATGGCAAACTGATTCGGGATTTCTCCGAGATTGAGGACAAACAGGTAAGAAGGACCACTACTTCATGATTAAATAGGATAATTTACAAATATTCAATTTTCCCAGTATTATCAGCATTCAATTATATAATCGCAACAAGACCGACAAAAATAACAACAACAGTTGCAGTTAACAGCAATAGTAAACTTGCCTTGTTTCGGCTCTATCCTCTAAACGTCTCTCGTCGGATAGCTCTCTATTCTTAAAAGGCCTTTATATTTTATTATTATACCAGTCGTACGTCGGCCTAGCGGCCGCCTACGACTGGTTTGGGGCGTCGCCACCAAACCCCGAGAATAGGACGCCATGGCCGCTACGGGTTTCCTATTCTTCCCTAGGCCTTCTGACCTTTATGTTAATCGAGATGGATCGATTGATCCGACGTCAGATTCGTGTTCAGCGACCTCGATTACCCCAGGGCCGAAGTTTCGCGCCACTTGAGCAGCATCCTCAAAAAAATCTATAATATCGATCGATATCGATTGGTCGACTTCAGATTCGGTTCAACGATCTCGATTACCCCAGGGCCGAAGTTTCGTGCCGCTTGAACGTCATCCACAAAAAATCGATAATATCGATCGATATCGATTGGTCGACTTCAGATTCGTGTTCAGCGACCTTGATTACCCCCAGGGCCGAAGTTTCTGCGGCTCGCCATGCACGGTTGCCGACGTGTTCGGCACGTCAGCAACCGTGCTCGCCATGCACGGTTGCTGACGTATTCGGCACGTCTACGGCTCGCCATGCACGGTTGCCGACGTGTTCGGCTGCCGCGCCCCAACTCAGGTGTAACGGACGGACGGACGGACAGTGTGACACACACACGTACACACACACGCTTGCTGCTTTATATATAGTAGGATCCTTCCGCACGTTGAACGACGTCTGAGGCACGTTTTTTGAATCCCCACGCACGTCGGACGACGTCTTGAGCACGTCTTCTGAATTCCTAAGCTCTGCACTTAATCCCCATTCTTACCCTGACGCGTTGTTCGCTAAATACATCGTAAACATTTAAACATTTAAACATTTATTGCATGTACACTAAGTACATGAAACGAAACGCAGCTAAAAGTGTTGTAAGCCAGGCAGATCCTTGTAAAAGAGATGTTAATGCCATAGTGAAATGAGAATGAAACAAATGGAATACAAACAGAGAACAAAACGCAAAGGATTAACAGATCCATAGCAAACCGCCAATACTGTCCAGAGCCGATGAAACTATCTAGGTTTATCTTAGTTTTATCTTAGGTTTTGAATTATGTTCTTCAAATTATTGACCCCTCGAATTGAAGGAAACTTTTTCGTAATTTTGGAGTACTCCATACTGGCGCGTACTGTGAAAAACTTTTCTCTTAGGATAGATCGCGGTCTATCTGCATTCACCTTAACACTACTGCCTCTGGTGCTGGAGGAAAGAAAATATAAAGAATCGGAAATATTCGCCTTTATTTTACCTAATAATATGTTGAAAAACGTGATGAGATCGAACATATATCTCCTCTCCTGTAATGATTCCAGATTTAACATTTTATTCCTATCTGTACCTGGGGGTATACAACTGTAGCTGAATCCCAGGGCACGGATCATTAACTTTCTAGTAAAGCTATTTTGAACAGATTCCAATCTCATGATGCTCTTCTTAGTGTGAGGGGAGAAAACGGTACTTCCGTACTCCAAAATAGGGCGAACATACGTTTTGTACGCTTTTATGAGTAGGCACGGATCCTTGGTAACCAGTGTTTTGAAAAGCATAAATAGTCGTTGTTCCGCATTGTTTGCTATAAACAAGCAATGCTGCTCGAAACTGAGCTTTCCTTCAATTAGGAATCCTAAATCTCTTGCCAAACTCGTTTGATTTATAGCGCTTCCATCAACAGTGCACGGGCGTGGAGACACCCTCCTACCGAGACGAAGTACAGAAGTTTTGTTCAGCGCTGGTGGGAGATCCCAGGCTGTCGACCAAGAGCAAACGGCGTCAATAGATGTCTGAACAGCCGAGGAATCTTCCTCATTCGAGAGTTCCTTATAGATTTTTAGGTCGTCAGCAAAAAACTTGCATGTTACACCGCAGCTTTCGATAACTCTGAGGAGTTCATAGGTGTAAATATTAAAGAGCAATGGTGATAACTGATCCGCCGCCGGGGTTTCAGTTCGCTGGCAATCGCCCATTGTTAAGCTGAAAGAAAACCCGGCTGGCATACGCCGCACTGTCCTAGGCATATATTGGCTTCAGTCCCCCTCCCCGTGACTGACAACGTGACCGACGGATTGAGCGAATTATATATAGTAAGATATTTATACATACATACATGGCTTTATATTTTCAATAAGTTGCTCTCCTTCTGCTTGCATTCAATGGTTCTTATGCAGCCGAATTTGCCTACATGCTTCTTTACAGTTTCGTGTTATTGCCATATGAGCTTCAGTTACCCACTCACAAAAGTTATTAAATAGCACAGTAATAGTTTTAAATCTACATTGTCTGGTCATGACCCCTAAACATTCGTATTTCTTCGTTTAATTCCAACGCGTCGTAAAGAATGGAACGAGTGCATCGGCAAACCATGCAGAACAGCATGAAGCGCATCAGCACTGTACGTCAAGAGATCACAGGGCACTGGGCGAGTATCACCTCCGGGGTAGTCGTTGGAAGAAGCAGAATCGCGATGCTGAGAAGATTGGCCGGATTCCTGGACACAGTCTCTTGACCGTCCTCGTGAGTCCTTCTCCTTTTCTTATATAGGTCCGTTCTCCCTAAGCCCGTATCTGAAACAGAGTGGAAAGAACCAAGGCAACTTTGGAAAAAACAAAGGGTAAGGAAGCCGGAGGGCATCGTCATGGTAGCCGACAGAAGAACTACTCACAGCAAACACCGGCATTCCTTCTCGTTCACTTTGGATAGGTTCTATTGTAATTCTAACATCGCAAACGAGTTACTGAGTGGAGGAGATAGCTGACACTGAGACCAAAAAAGGATGCATCTTCTATTTTTCGCGAAAAGCAAACTGTAGCGACCTTGTTTCCACCACTTTTCCTTCCACTATCTGGGACTATGCGGGTGACAAATTCATAAAAAAGTAGTGACAGCTAGTCCTTTCTTGTACAGTCCCCTTCTCTCTCCACACAGTGTTCTTTATTGGGACTAGATTCTCTTTGTGATCTATTCGAGGTTTCTACCTGCAAAGTAGAAAAAATATGATAACAGGTTACCCAGCGAGCACATGATACTACTAGCACAATTTATTGGAGAATCGCACATGTGTATATGAATATGAGGGGCAACGAGTCACAACAGGAGAATGAATCGGTCTGGGGGCATCAGCTAGGGTTGAGCCCGTCGCCGGACTCGAGGTCTGTAAGCGAGCGCTCCTTGGCTCGTTTCCTTGTCGAATGTCTCGTCTCCCAGCCGCCGTCCTTATGCTGCCTGTAATCAGTGCTTTTAATCTCGGAGCTTTCATGCCTCGGCTCGATCAAGCTATCCATCGCGAACTCTCCACGCTATGTTCCGATTAGTAGTTTTATCACTCTTACAATATACTAACCTATGCAATTATGTTATTCAAAATAATTGAGCGTTATAGATATAGAAAGCGGTGTGATCAAGAAAATAGTTCTGCTTCATTGTCAACACATACAATACCCACCATAAGGATTTGAAAAAGGGTGCGGTAGGCGCGTTTTCCGCGTTCTTTCTGTTCTTTTGCTGTAGCCCTCCAGATATATCCTTTTTAAAATACGCACACCTTTGGCATCTCTTCGACGAGGTCTACCCAGTGCCGCAAAAACACTTTTCGCTACTCCATTTTTTACCGCTATTTTTTCCAATGCGCCAGGGGATACTCATTAGCGAGCGGCGTCTCCACTATTTGCGCCCAAAGGACACTTAAGCGCGCCGATCTAATGCCAGGGCGTTCACAGTAGCTCCTACTTAGCTCATACTTAGGGAAGATTCTGTAGATCGAGATCTAAATTATTCTTTGTCTTTTATTTTTTTTTCGATTATTCTGATAAGGGCTAACCAAATTTGTCTCTTGTCTACCGAGTACTGCCGACAACTGACTTCATCTGGCCTCATCAAGGAAGAGGATGCACAATAGATGAAAGCTCCTAACGGGACGCATCATGCATATTACATCTGCGAGGTATCGTTGAAAAGATTGGAATTTATTCTTGGTCCACACTATAAATTGCGGTTATGTATAAGTCAGTGTTATGTATTGCTAGACAAGCCTAGGACACCGATTATCCAACGAAGGTTGAAGGTTTGGATGGTTCGGACGACGCCCAGTCCGAGAATTTCGAGTCTCCAGCATGCAACAGCCCGGATATCCTCCAGTTGCGCTACCACTCGCACAGGGAATAGCTAATTTTGTATTACTGAAAATCTCTTTGCAGCTCTATTGACTCAGAAAATGTATCATATCTGGATAAATGTCCAGATTTCGCATTCCCCTACCAGTCTCCATTGTTGACCAACAATGAGCTTTTTCTGTGTGACAGGTGCTGTAACTTGTTTAAAAGGAGGTTACAAAGCTGAAATTTGCTCTGAACTCTAAAGCACGTAGGTAAATTGCAAGTGGCCCACTTTTAACTTGAAAAAAAAAGAAAATTTTTGCTAGTCACAAATCCACTGCGTTCCACCTTCAGCAACGTGTTTTTTCACAACCTTTTGCGTACTGCAACTTTCTAAGGACAGAAGAGTGTGATCTGACATCTTTTCTGTGCAAAATAGGTTTGCGTGGCTCTGATACAGGCAAGGTAGGAAGAGCTGAGTTCACTCTAATATAGTTTTTTAGGTGCCTAAACTCGAGAATAATATACAATTTCCTGATCCCATTTTGTTTTCAAAATTTAGGACTCCATGTCAGTCAGTTCCTCAAATGCTTAAGACAACACATCTCAGCATTGGAAGCGCTTCCCTACAACATAGTTTTATAAAGATTGAAGAGATCCGACATTTTGCGCCTTTTCTGCCGAGGTCGAGTTCTGGGCAGCGTTCGACTCGACCTGGGCTCTGCGTGCTTCGCCCGCGCCCGATCGAGGCCCACTCGCACCTGGGTGCGAGGCCCAGCGGTACTGTGCCAATTATATGGGACTGCGCAGTGCCGTTCGGCGAACGGTATTATTGGTTCGCCTCGGTCTTCACATTCGTTTATTATACTTATAATTTTACAACAATTTAAACATTTTTCTTAATCTGAACTAATTTTCACGCTCCACATATTGAGACAAGAATATTGCGCAATCGAGTATGGTACCACACTTGTCTTGGAAGGATAAAGCGCTAATTTGTTCTTCTGTTGACCACCGCAAGTAATTGAATAGGCCAAACAGGAATTAGATTTGAATCCACGGTATCACGTAGAAGTAGAATGCTTAGCGCACACCAAAAGATTGGGTAACACCGTCCTTTATCCTTTATCCTATAAATATAAAAAATCCACCTCCAAGAGATGCAATAGAGGTAGAATGCGAGGTGCAGGGATTATCTACCATCTACCTCTATCTTCTATTAGAAATGATGTCATTGATTTTAAAACTGGATGACAGCAATGTCTTAATGAATCAGTGGTGAATACTCCTGGCGCATGGTAGCGCAGTCTGAGGAGGTGACGGCTATCGCATGCGCCCAATTCCAGGTGGGGATTTCAGGCCAAGCCAGCTAAGTCTTCCATCCCTTTGAGCTCAGTGGGTCAGCGTAAAATTTTTCAGGAAAGGAAAGACACTAGTCCAACTCTCGGCTAAGAAAGTCATTGTAAAGGCCAAGTGTGTACTCAAATCGCCTCCGCAGCATTCCCTAGAATAGAATGCGTGGCGCATCTAAAGGATTGAGTAAAAAGAGATTCTCCTCTACCCTTTACTTTTGTTAGCTGGTGGATGGATGTTACCTACTTGTTATAAAATCTATCTATCGGCTAACATATTCGCACGATTCCCTGCATCAATAATCATCCTGAAGATGAGAAGAAATCGACAGTATCGACTCTGTTCTCATGGAGATTCTTAACCTACATTAGCTCTGTGAAAGCAAATATGATAGGTGGGCAAATAGCAAATAGTTATCAGACATAGGGATAATTCCAGGTTGGGATTTCCCGCCCAGCTAACTAAGACTTCCATCCCTTTCAGATTTCATCTACGACATCAGCAGAATTAGATTGCTTGGCGCACCCCTTAAGGATTTGACTAGCACCGTTTTTTACCCTTTTATCCTTACTTCTGTGCTTGTCAGGCAGCTCTAGGATATGTTATACATGTGCTTCAAAGGGACTGGAATTTGTGCTTAAGAAATGAAAACACCTAAAATGTTAATAAACGTCACAAGCATCTAATTTGTACACCTATCTTCTGTGCCAAAGGGGCTTAGCAGTCCAAAAGACCCTATTCGTTTGAGTGATACATATAAAAGATAAAGGATAAATAGCAGCTTTACTTAATTCTTTCTGGGGTGCGCCGTGCATTGTACTTCTACAGGATGTCATGGATGTGATTTGAATGCGTATTTGGTCATACAATGCGGCGGCCAGCCGATGAACAAGCGGCGACCAGTCGATGAAAAAAGAAAAGCTTACGGTGGCCAGCCGATGAACAAATTAGCGTCAATTTGCCTACCCCGGAGGGATGGAAAGTTTGGTTAGCCTGAGCAGGAAATCCGAACCTGGAGACTAGTTAGTACAATCGATTACGCAACATTCTTGTCTCAAGAAAAATATTTAAATTGTTGTAAAATTATAAGTATAATATACGAATGTGAAGACCGAGGCGAACCAATAGTACCGTTTGCCGAACGGCACTGTGCAGTCCCCTATAATTGGCATAGTACCTCTGGGCCTCGCACCAGGTGCGAGGAGGCCTCGATCGTTCGCGGGCGATGCGCAGAGAGCCCAGGTTGAGCCGAATGCTGCCCAGAACCCGACCTCGGCAGAAAAGGCTCAAAATGGCGGATCTCTTCAAACTTTATAAAACTATGATGTTGGGCAGCGCTTCCAATGCTGAGATGTGCTGTCTCAAGCATTTGAGGAACTGACCGACGTGGAGTCCTAAATTTTGAAAACAAATTAGGATCGGGAAATTGTATATTATTCTCGAGTTTAGGCACCTAAAAAACTATATTAGAGTGAACTCAGCTCTTCCTACCTTGCCTGTATCAGAGCCACGCAAACCTATTTTGCACAAGATTTCAACACACTCTCTTCTGTCCTTAGAAAGTTGCAGTACGTAAAAGATTGTAAAAAAAACGTTGCTGAAGGTGGAACGCAGTGGATTTCTGACTAGCAAAAATTTTATTTTTTTCAAGTTAAAAGTGGGCCATTTGCAATTTACCTACGTGCTTTAGAGTTCAGAGCAAATTTCAACTTTGTAACCTCCTTTTAAACAAAGTTACAGCACCTGTTACACAGAAAAAGCTCATTGTTGGTCAACAATGGAGAACTGGTAGGGGAATGCAAAATCTGGACATTTATCCAGATATAATAATAATAATTTAGAGTAGAATAATATATCTACGGTGTTATAAGCTTCTCGATCTACAGAATTTTTCCCAAAGTAGGGGCTACTGTGAACGCCCTGGCATTAGATCCGTGCGCTTAAGTGTACTTTGGGCGCAAATTGTGGAGACGTCGTTCGCTAATGAGTATCCCCTGGCGCATTGGAAGAAATAGCGGTAGAAAATGGATTAGCGGAAAAGGTGTGAGTTTTTCAAAAAGGATGAATATCAAGAGGGCTACAACAAAAGAAGAAAGAACGCGGAAAGCGCGTCTTCCGCGCCCTTCTTCCAATCCTTATGGTGGGTATTGTATGTACCATAGACTAGCAGTATGAAAAGCGTCGTATCTGAGTATAACAGTCTGAAGAACGTTTGAACTACTCTCTGCCGTGGTCATCAAGGGTGTATGCCAGAGCCGTCATAGCCATTGTATCATTCTTCTTCTAGTAAGTTCTTGTTTTTAAAATCTTTCACCATCTTCAGGTCTTTGAAGACAAATATCGCGCTGAAAAGTTAGTCCGCTAGATAATCATCCGCTATAAAAACCTCGTTCGCTACACGAGGAACTAATA
The DNA here is from genome assembly GCA_947359475.1 of Heligmosomoides polygyrus bakeri. Taxonomy (NCBI): domain Eukaryota; kingdom Metazoa; phylum Nematoda; class Chromadorea; order Rhabditida; family Heligmosomidae; genus Heligmosomoides; species Heligmosomoides polygyrus. The sequence goes on along the minus strand of OX375866.1, from coordinate 85,121,678 downwards.
CAACGTCAAGTTATTGTATGGGTGTTTTACGAAAGGAGGAACTGGAATACTACTCAACTGATTGTTGTTTTTTTTTCATGGCAAACTTTCTTTTCTCTGCAGGACTACGTCGCATCGTCGGGACACTTCACACCGCAGAAATATGGCATGTCGACAAACCCTATCGGTTTCCCATTTCGAAGCACTTCTCCGCACAAGTAAGTCTCTCATTATGCAATGGGGAGCAACTTTTGGTACTAGGGGCGACATTTACCCAACTCAAAGTGCGCGTCAATCGCGCTATTAGCGCTAGAGCACAGCGATGGAGCAGGACGCATATTTAGACATTCTGAGCCTAGCCGACGTTTACATAATTCCACTACAAAAGAGAAGCCCGCAGAACTCATTTTCCAAGGTAGGGAACAACTTCACAACCAGAAGTGAATAGATGTCCTGCAATCCGTGGAATGTTTCTTTGGAGTGGCAATAAACTCCTTTGTGATCACCGTAAAGTTCACTTATGCATTGAACAACACGAACAAATTGCTTGGTTCAAAAAGTATGTTGGAATAACAGCAGGCCAGTAGAATGTATCGCTGCTCCTCGGTTGGTTTCAACCGGTACGTGAACCGCTCTAATCAGTATTTAACTGGCCACCTTAAACATGGATAATCGCATCAAATCCTGCATACGAACCGCGATATGTTGGGCGGCGGTGGATCAGCAACAGAACACAGGAAGTAAAAACAATACACTACTACTGTCCTTAACTCAGACTCCAACCAGCGCTCAGAACTGCAGCTACGCAAGATTGCTACCGGCATGGTATTAGGCTGAACCATAATTTTTGCAGCACTTCTGTTTTATCTGAAATTGAATGCAACTCCGACTGTCTGGAGTTCTTGCACCGGATCAAGCGAAGACGACTGAATCGAGTGCTTACCAGGAATAAAAAGCGAGTTCTTCGCGACTACAGTAAAGCAGAAAAGCAGTGGCTGAAACGCAACAAACAGGATGTTCTCATGTCAAAACCGGAGCACAGAAACCGCGCTATTTAAAGGCAAAACACACATTCCAGTAAAGCGATAATTTCAAAGAAAAAGAGAGCTCCTCTTACTGAGTTCTGGAAAAACTCCGTAAGAGGAGCTGCGGTCCGCAAATCTACCCAAAAAAGTTTCCATCACGCTGGGGCTACGATTCATCAACGACTGCCCTGTTTGTAACGATGAAGCTTACCGCGAAACCGCTACGTACCGCGGTTTATCAACGCACGGCGTGACATTCCAGTGAAAACCGCGGCAACAATAACCGGCTAGAGCGTGGGGTAAACGACGCAATGAAGTATCGGTCTAGCTTCAGTCTAGCTTCTGAACCAATATAGCGAGGTGGGCTCGTTGTCAAAATTATTGGGGCGCTTGCAAGGGACATTTTGCAGGCTGTTGTCTTCATAATAGATGTATCCTTTAAGTATGAACTTCAAACTGAATGTGGTAGCAAAGTCAGTGTTCTTTCGCTGAAGTCGGGCGGTCTGACGTCACTCTACCGTACAGCTGCGCAGCTCCTGTACATTTCTTCGTGTAGCTTGTCGCCTTGTGCGACATGCCGTGCTTGGCGTGGTGCGAGAACCGGTGAGGAGCGCCCATATATCCTAGGTTGCCAAGGCACAGCTACACTCTTTTCACAGCGTTCATAAATCTATCTACTCAAGGCTATGAAAGATGACGTGTTAATGAAGAGAACCTGTAATGAATCCTAAAGAGAGAAGCACAAATCTCAGTGAGGGAAGCTCCCACAAGGTGGCCAATAGCGCGAACTCGGACTTTTCAGGCAGAGCCGTATCAAGCAGTGAGGCAGCATCAGCGCATTCGACTGAGTGGAGCACGCTGGCCAAAGGAATGGGAGCGGTGTGGGGCTTTGTAGAGCTCTGAGAAACGATGTAATTGCAAGGGGAGCATTCGAATGGGTCCTGAGGAAGGCTGACGATTACCGAAAACCGTACCGTGCATCGATCCCACCCATCACTGGCATTATCATCCCAACCGCATTTCCGATGGGTTTACTAGGTGCCTGCGGAAAATAGGTTGAAATAGTGCACTACAGCGGATGTTGCTGCGAGTAAACTGTAACGCTCTTTGCGTGGTTGCTGGTGTGGCTGCGGCCAATGCGAAAAAACGTCATCGTTAAAGTCAAAGTAGCGTCAACAGAAATAACAGGCAGCTCACCGGCGTGGTATACTTCACCGTATCACAATTTCCGGTAAGTTTCTGGCAAGGAGCGAGTTAGGCGCCTTTTATACTCCCGCTGCGGCGCGGCGCGTCAATTTGGGGAGCGGCGCGGCCAGTCGCGCCGCGCCGCGATTTTGACGCGCCGCTGCGCGATTGCAGTTAGAAAGGGGAGCGTCAGCGACGCGCAGCCACGAGCATCTGCGCACTACGGCCCGTGCTCCGGAAACGGTCCACGAGTCATTGAGGGACCAAAACAGAAAGGATTTTTTGGCTGATCAGCGCAATGCATCTTGTCAATGTTTGTCGTGTTATTCCTGTGGGGAGCGACGAATCCTCTCTTAAGCCTGGAGTCGAAGTCGTACGGTTGAAACTGGTGAGTGTGGTATTGAGTCGAATCCCCTGCAATGCAAACGGCACTAAACCACTCCTTATTTTGCGACATGTGCGGGTCCAAAAGTAAAACTGCTGGAACGTACCCATCGTCAAGAATCACTCAAAGTTCTTTCTCAGATGGCCATTCTAGGGTCACTGTGCACTAAGCATATCTTTAGCGTGATATATGAAGCTTCGTGAATGTCTACAGATCTCTGTTCTGTTCCTAGGTTACAGAAGGTACGGGCTAAGGTCATGGTCGCCCAAACTCCCTGATCAACCGAACCTACCGTAATCGCCCGTAACTTCAAAAAACGATGTCAGATTCGTGACCAGCACCCTAACCCCCATCCCTCCTTCCCAATAGGAGAAGTTTAGTCAAAGAGGTGAAATCTCCCACCCCACGCCGAGTCTGCCGCGGCTAATCGCGCCGCGCCGCGCCCTTCCCCTCAGCGGCGCGATTCGCCGAATACCGTAACCCGAAATTCCGTCAAGTGTGGTGTTTTGTGGCGGTGGAGTATAAAAGCGATGCGGCGCCGCCTCGCGGCGCGAAAAATCGATAGCCATGCCGACCATCACGCCGCGCCGCGTTGCGGCCCAAGTATAAAAGGCGCCTTACGGAAATCTGTGGCAGCGATTTACCAACACTTTTGTTGATAAATCCGAGCCCATGACTGGCCACGTATGGATATTACTTCTCCTCCATAATCTACGATGCATGAGGACATAGTATTTTAAGTTGTACCCAATCTGGACCATTCTTGCCGTTTTTATAGGACTGAGTTTTTGTTTCTGGAGCTAGGAGCCACCCCATATGGCAAAATTTGGCGGTGTGGCGTTCTACCTCCCGCCCTTTAAACAAGGGTGTAGCAAATGTCTGGGTCTCCACTATCTCGTAAGGCAGCCAATGGACTCTCGAGCAAGCCCAGGTAGTTGGGGGAGGGTGGGCTGTCCAGGGGGACGAGGAAGTAGAACGCTCGTCTCCCGCAAGATTTTGGTCAACTTTATCAGAGCCTTGCTTGAGTCAAAATTAATAATGTGCACTTCTCACCGGATTTAGCTTGGAGCATAATATTGGCGCCACACGAATCACTTTCGTCTGATGTCTCTTTGTCAGAGAGACTTCTCAGCAAATGAACGCAAGCTGCCTTGTGCGCAATGCTATTATGATTGGAGCGCACTTCGCACTGGACACACGCCCGCCTAGTTGCATGTTGCACACTTTTACTATTTTCCCATAAAGTAGGCTAGTAAAAACGCTTCAGGGAAGTGCCTATCACGCGACTACCCTCAAAAATCCTTAAGCCACAGGACCTCTCTCCGAGATTTTGCAAAGAAAGGCTGGTGTACTTAAGGCAGCCTTCCTTGCGATCAATAAATAACAAAGTTACAGTATGCCATCAACTCGGGCGTCTCGAAGTCAGACGCGCCTCGATACTAGCAAATCAACACCAACACTCAAGAAACGCTCTCTAAGCGGTCTGGTGAGTAGAGCTGTGTTTTAGAAAATTCCCTTGCTTGAATGGAAAAATAATAAAAAAATGCTCTGAAGTGGAGTGTTGCTCCGCTATTGCATATGGGAAGTAGCTCTCTAGCATTCTATATTAGTTTTGGGACGATGTTTATTGTTGAAACTTTAATTACATATGGCTTCAGACTAAGGCTTCAATCAACTCTGAGAAGAAAATCGAAACGTGGAAAGGTGCGAATGCAACAAAACCACTGATTCCGAAGCAGTCTGGTGCCTTACAAACCGAAGTCAAGAAGAAGAAAAAAGGTTGAACCAAAATTTCTGGCACCACAGATCAAGCGTTAATTTTAAAATATATTTTAGTTGTGAAGAAGAAGAAAAAGCCAGAGGAAATTGTGATCCCTCAAGCAAAGCCAAGCAACGGTGAGAAGAAACAGAATAAAAAAGAGGAGGAAAAGAAGGAGGCGAAGAAAGAAGAAGAGAAGAAGAAGGAGACGCCAGAAGAGAAACGGGAAGAGCCCAAGAAGGGGGCTGAGGTTGTAGTTCCTGAGAAGAATGGCAGACAGGAAACCGCGGAACGTTCACCTTCTCCGAGAAAAGAAGAACACGAGGAGAACAACAACAAGACCGAGAGCAGCGAGGACGAACGCGAGAGGTGAGTTCTGTTATCCTGTCCTCCCGTCGACGTTGCTAGTAAGTTAAGGGCGCGGACAGTTACGGTATCACTTGCAGGTCCCACACCCCTTCGTCTTCCGAGCGCTCAGGTACGGCGAGTGGTGAACATAGCGAACGCGATGAGCACTCGGATGGAAATGAACAGGACGAGGAGAAGTCACCGCTGCCTCGTGAGTTCTTACCGCAATTCCACTGGAAGGGACGGCCATCCATATGGTAGACACATGGAAATCAGAAAGTAGCGTCTTTTAGCAGCAAACAGTCACCTATCTCGACAGCGGAAGAAAGGATTTCCTTCTAGGGAGCGAATTAGGGACCTCTCATACTTCCCGCTGCGCGGCGCGTCAATTCGGAGTGCGGCGCGAATGATCGCGCCGCCACGCGATTGTAGTTAGAAAGATGAGTGTCGGGGACGCGCGGTCATGAGCATTTACGTACAGCAGACAATGGCATGTACTAAGGCCTAAGCACACTTTTGCGGCAAGCGACGGACGGAAAAAATCGTAACGTTTTGCGGTAAGCGGCAGAGGCACTGGAGTCTTTCTAGTCGGGATCTGCTGCTGTTATTCGCTTTCCCGTCTTCTGCCTGCGCAGTTCACTGCTGGTGGCAAGCACTGCTTCCCTGGTCTATGGTTAAGGATTGAGCCCCCGCTTTGCCGCAAATGTGTGCGGAGGCTTTTATACTTCCGTGGTGTGTCGACGACTGCTGAGTGGGTGCTGCGCAGTGCGCTTGACGGTTAGAAACAGTGCACACGCGCGCTCTCGTCCATCTTGCAGGGACTCCGCCATGTCGGCAACGCGTTCTCGGTGACGGTTCGAGGAAGTATAACATGGCTAAAAGGAAAAGAAAAGAAAACGAAATGCTGAACCCCGCCCCTAGAGTTGCACCCACGAAACCAAAATAAAAGGGTCATTCGGCAAAAATAGCACAATGATTTACCTCCTATGGTGAAATCTGTGACTCCATACTGAGTCTGCCGCGGCCGATGCCCCTTCCCTTATGCGGCGCCGTTCGCTGAATGCAGTAATGAATGCGCTGAGGCGAAAAATCGGTAGCTCTGCCGGTCAGTGCCGCGCAGCAACGTAACTATAAACCAGGGGCCGGATTCATCAAATCTTATACCTGTGGATATACGGGGCATTGGGGGTAGACGTACCCACGATGAGGCATTCATCACAGCGCTACCCGCCACATCATGGATATCATAGTAGAGAATACTCAACGATCGTCCTGGGTATATCCGCATAACCGCGAGAATTCCGCTCCCATTGAAAAAATGGCACTCCAGTGACATCAGCTGTTCTCGCGAAAAGCTTAGTTCATTCATTCATTTATTCTTTCCGATGGTATTGATTAGACAAGATAAGACAGCTCTAACATACCATTGATTCCTTTCATGAATGCGAATCGTGCCCGCTACCCACTGCAGGTAGTGCGTAAAATTCCTTTGAAGGTGCACTGAAGGTCGTCTCGGCCGCTTCAAACAACCTCCGCGAAATCACTCTATGTTTGTCTATTGTGCTTTCAAATGTGGAAAAGTTTTCCCATCTCAACATTATGTTGTCATATTAGCTGTGCATGCAATCGCACCGCGGATTTAACATAACGGCTTCCCGATTTCCCGACCAACCGAGTGCAAGGGGGCAGATTCATCAACAGCCTTCTAACGGTGAAAATACCGTCAAAACCTGACGCTAATGAATGTCATATCAGGGGATTTGGCGGTATTTTTTTGGTTCACGAATACAATTTCTACCTCTTGCCCCGATCGCTACCCGTGGGAAGCCTTGAATGTTCTCGAGAACGTTCATGAATGCGGCTACGGTGTTCGACAAACTCCTTGCGAGGCGAGCGAAAAAGGAGAGAGGGCCGATAAATACGTGGGTGAACCGCACGCAAAGGATCCATCGAGTCAGACCTGGTAGCGGACTGATTGGAGACGGCCGACGTCTGTCAGTTGGGTACATACGGCTGCTGTCGCAAGATAGGAGTGGTTCGTCTCTCACCCCTATGCAGACCACATTAACGACTAGTACCTTTCTAAAATGTTTCTCAAGTTCGAGTAAGCCTAATGGTAATTCCTTATGTCGCTTTCAAAGGTGACAATACGTAGACACACTCCAGGTTTTTCATTCGGGTTCATTAAAATTTTACTATACTCGCACATTAGTGGGAACCGTTTTATGTGTTTGTTATTTGAACAATTATTGACGAAATAAAAAATAATAAAAGATATTAGAGGATTTTCTCCTAAAAAAGAATGCTGGTCGCAAATGTGGAAGCGGCAACAGCCAACTATAGCCCGCTGCACTCCTATGTGCGGTATACTATTTTGAGGTGACTGATCGGTCTGGTGCGTTTCTCTACGCCACGTAGGCCACATTAACGACTAGTACCTTCCTCAAATGTTTCCAACTTTAGACCAAGACTATCCACTGTTTAGCGCGCAAGTCGTCACCGGCGCCGAAAGAGGAAGCCCATCCGGAGAAGAAGGACAACGGAGCCACTGCCGCTGTATCCGGCGGATCGGAGAAGGAGAGTGACTGAGCGTAGAAGAAATTTACTTTTGTGTTTGTGTGAAGCCTAGGGTCACCGCTAGGAAAAATCCTGACAAGCAGACCAGGCAGCTTTTCCCTCGGTTGCAGCTTATTTCCCTCACACTAAGCAGCATAGAAATAACCCCATTCAGTTCAAGTAAGTTATTTTTGTTGGAACAAGTCGTGTAGCATTTCGGTTCGAAGATGGTTTGCCATTGTTTAATGTACAAATTCAATAAATATCCGTCGATTTTCAGGACTAATGTAGGACGTTGAAGCACTCTTCCTCTTCCACCCTTGCATGACCATCAGTGCCTCTTCCTTTGTTCTTCTGTTTCTGCTTCTTTTCGCCGCTATCGATTTATTGATTACCTCCGTCTGACCGTGGAATTCCAGGTGAAAAGAAAGAAGCCGACAACAAAGACTACATCATCTACGAATTGGGGTGACCTGTCGTCGTTCACAAAGAACATTGAAAGTTTGCTGAAGAAGTGAATCAATACCGAACAATAACTGAGTGATTTTCCTGTGTCTCGACAAACTCCATGCCCGGTGATGATCCTGTGAAGTTCTCACTTTTGACTGTGATTTTTGATCAGTACACACATCTTTTAGCAGCTGAAGTTTGAAACTATCGAAGCATTATAGTAAAAAACGTTCCAGAGCATGTCGCGAATTTGGGCAGCATTTCGAGGTGGGTGTGAGCCAGCTAAGCATAGTGAATCAGAGCGCAGACCAAACACGTTTCATACAATCAGCGCATCTACGCTACCACCACGCCATGCCCTTCAATACGGCCGGATTGACTCGCACCTAACGATGCAGCCCACATTCACGACAAGCACCATAATTTCTCCATTAAATTTGATCTCCGAGTTCTAGATGTTGTGAACTGATGCATGAATTCTATTTTCCTCCTTCATCTGCTCGTCAATACTATGCCTTCTGAAGGCTCAATAGCAGTGGATATGGTTTGTGAAGCTAACGCCTTTCAAAGAGCCTCTATGCTGTCCTTTCACGCTGTCTGCTTCTACAGGTGACACCCTTTTCTACTCTACTTTCTACTAGCTTGAAGAGTTTCTTTCTTTTCATCATTTTCACCTCCTTGCGAATAAACAGTACAAAAGTTTGTGTTATGTGACGGAATTATTGTGACAATCGCGAGCATCAATGTGCTGCAATAACGGACAATTTACACAAGGCCGGATCCGTACATGAAACTTCGAGGCCCGTTTACCATACTATTAGGTCGTTGCATATAAAATGACCGATTTTGACTAAAAACTTCGGCAGAACACCCTTTGCTTGGAAGCAATTTTAGTAATCGAAATAGGTAGCATTACAGTTAATACACTTTTCCGAACGCGACAGTAGCTTGGACACTCCATCTTTGCAAAAATCAGAACTACGTGATTTAGTAGAACATAAGAAGCCATTTTCGACGTCATCTTGGTTGCTGGATTTTTTATCCTTCACGTTACGATCTGAATGCTTGAAAAAATTATAATCGATAGAGGACGGATGAATGTGTTGCATGTGGCAGTTTCGTATCTCAATTCATCCAGTTTCTGGACAACAATTTTTGAAGCTTTGTCATGCAGTAGGATTGGGCCTCTCCGATTGACCAAAGCCTGCTGTTTTAACTTCCAACTTCTGGTGCATCACTTCAATTTGTGTTTTAACTGCTTGTAATTGTAATTATTTGCACGTCCAAATAAATTTTGGCACACTTCTTCTCCGCTGTGATAGTCACTCCAGTCTTCAAGAACTTATAATGGGCTATATCAGCAATTGTACTTCATACGGTGGTTTTCTTTGGATGGAGACTTGGTTTTGGCACCTCCTTGGGGCTTTCATTCTTGCCCAGCCATTGTGCGGAACGACGACGACTGTCATAAATGATCCATTTTTCGTTGCATGTCACGACCCTATCTAAAAAGGTTTAATTACCCAGGTTTGAGGTACTTCGTCTCTTTCCGGAACGAGGTACCGTCGTCGTCGTGGTCGTCGTCATCGTGTGGACTCTCCGTAGTGTTAGCGTCGTCTTTCCTTACCTCGTCGTCATCGTCACATCAGGCCCTCGATACTGCTCGCGTGCTGCGCTGCTGCTGCTGCTGCACAACCCGCGACGAGGGCACTCGCTACTGTTTGCTGTTTGTTTGGGATTGTTTTTTTTTGAATTCCCTTAGATTGCGCAGCCTTAATGAGACACAGATGTCGTGGAGCTTCAGTCTCTGCCCTGTACTTTTGCCTTGCAGGTATTTACTATGGCGAGTGTGCACGCCCTTTCGGCGCGAACGCACGAGTCGTCAACAGTTTACCGAAACGATCGACCACACGAATGTAACGAACACGCAATAAATCAACACACAAGAAAGTTCCTCAGGAGGATCCCCGGGTCAGAGAGCGAACATAGAACAAGTGTCCGTCCGTCAGCAGGAGCGGCAGACCGCCATAGATATGATTGCGGTTCGCGCTTTGGCGCCAAGGGTGATTGTGAACTTGCGGTTCGCGCCAGAAGATCGGTGCGTATCCACTGCGCGGCGGTTAGTTCGTGATCCATTCATCCAATTTCTTCACTTTTCCGATCGCATTCAAGTGGTCGCTAATAGTGCTGCCGTCAAAGCCGAAGTGCTGTGCTAGCTCTGTCAGCCGAGTTAAATAAATGTGCTAACAGCTTTGGCTGTCAGCTCAACAAGACAACAACATCGGGCTCTATCACCGCTTGACTATGATCCGCTTCTACCATGGCTTTGAGTTGGTCGTCGTTAAGGAGTGATGGCGGCCTACTTCGGTCTTCATCTTCGAGACTTTCATCTCCAGATCGAAACCTTTCGAACCAGTGGCGATTTGTGCGGTCCTTAGCGAAATCCTCACCAAATGCAGCGTTGATGTTACGAGCTGTGGCCGCGGCGTTGTGTCCACTTCTTCATTCATATAGATAGAGCACCGGAATATCACGTTGATTCATAATGTAGAAACGACGTCAAAACTCGGCAGCAGGCAATTATGTCACAAAAGCTATGAACGGTAGGAAGTCGGAGTTCTGCGATTTCAGAAGCTATAATATATACAATGCCTGAAACGGGACAGCCGTATCCACGAAAAATCTGCTAGAAATTGAGGTACCAAAATCGACCATTTCGTATGCAACGACCTGGCGAAAAGATGATTAGGAGGTCGTATGCAATGTCGCTGTGTTGCAAAGAAGCAAGCAGATTGTTCTGAAGGAGGCGATATAAATAGATCAAATTCTGCCACATAAATTTTTAGATCGCGTACAATACAAAGGACAAGGACGACGTTACTCCAATTCGATTTGAAGATGAAATTTATTGAGGGTAGAGAAAGTGTACAAAATCTGCTGCTTTTAAGAGATTTTATAGAACGAATGAATGAAAGAATAACTTCGATTTCAAAAGTTTCCCAACGAATGATCGCACGAATTTGTTCGCTCGTCGTTTTTTTCGAATGGTCCAAAATCGAACAAGCACCGATTTTTCATTTGTTTAAGTAGTTGAATTGTCTAATAAATTGTTTTAATGGACGAATAACGGATAACCGTATTTTTCTGTACAATAAAACATGCCTATAGTAATCAGACCCGATTAATAACTAACTCAATTCTGTAAAATGCTAGAGTAAACGATGATATTGGGTAGCACGTTACTTTTTTGTTGGAAATGAGTGAAGTGGTCCAGGTGGGCGAATAACTAAGACTGAGGTAAAAAGACAAAGAAGGGCCTTAATCAATCCCTTTTCGGATTCGCCAGGCATTCTACTTCTACGGGATGTCGTGGAGGCGATTGAATACGTATTTGGCCATACAGTGATTTGCGGGAGCCAGCCGTTAGCACTATATCCTTCCCAGGTAAGTCTGGTACCAATTCACTGACCCCGTGGTTATGTAAGGCTTGGTTGGCCTCGGCGGGAAATCCCAGCCAAGAAGCTGGTATCGGGTGCACGCGACAGCCTGCACCTCCTTCGACTGCGCACCACTCGCCGTTCGTGCTAGTATTATCGATAATTGATAGTTCAGCATAGATGGCTTGCTTATTATAAATCGTCACAATGTTTCGGACTTCTAGTTCTTCTGCGACAATTTGGATCGATTCTCTTAAAAGGGCAAAAAGGGCAGCCTGAAGAAACACATAAAACTAATCCTCATAGGCCGAAACCCTGAAGCCGTCGGTTGTCCTTAGCTGCGCTTCTTCAATCATACACCGTCTGCTGCCCTACGGCTTATTGACATCCGCTGCCCTTACCTAAACCGCGACGGAGGGGATGGAGGAGGGCAAGTGCCGTTGACTACTTCTGATGACCGGGAGACTCATTTGAAGGTTGCGGCGGCTCGTAGGCTTACTTAGAAAGCCGAAATTTCTTGGGCTCCGTTCTGCAGTTACGTGTTATTCCTCTGCCTGACCATGGCCGCGCTGGCACATAATGGAAGCCACCTGCCTTATCTCCAAAATGACAAGCTTTCTCCTCTCAAACGTTCTTCTTTCGTTTTCTTGCTGCTGGTGACGAGGAGCACTCAAGCAGCGTAATCAAATGGACCTGTAATGAGATGTCTCGCCATCAGTGAATGTGAGTGGGTGGAGCATGGTAACTCCTCGCCCCTCAAAGAAGTGCAGGGACATGCCGCCTCGACGAAAGTGTGTTGAACGCTTTCTTCGTTGAAGAACCACAATCAGTGCTGTTGTTAGTCGACTGTGACCCATTTTCTGATATGTGTTACCCAAAAGAAGACCTCAAGAGCCGTAAGTAGAGGAAACGAAGATGAACGTCCAGTTAGGCTATGAACCCGACTCTTCGACTCAACCCTCCCCCTAACATACACCTCAGAAGCTTTATTCGGAAAAGATTTTAGTACACCCTTCTCTGAAGTCTTAACTCATCTACCCAATAAATCAACACATTGCTTGAAATGTTTGTAAAATTGTTATTGTTGAGAAAAATATTGGTTTAACACTTGTTTTAAAGAACGGGAAGGTGGCTACTTGTTGGTGCCAAAAGTCAGACATCCGATATATCCAAACTTCGTCCAGAGAGGTTATTCAGGACGCTGAACACGACGCCGATGCCCGTTCGGACGATTACGGTCAGTTTAATTCCTAATCGATAGTCTTATTTCTTTCGATGGTCTTTTTTAATTTAGCTACGCAGTAGGTGAGCACAATGTTCAAAATGTTATAAAAATTTTATTGTGTTTGAGGAAAACAATGCTTCAAAGCTTGTTTTAAAGAGCAGGAAGACGGCCATTTGCTTGTGTCAAAAAAAGATAGCATCAAGCCTTCTGTCAAGTCGTCGCGATTTTTATTCGATTGATAGCAGAATTTCTGCTTGCATGGAGTTTGACCCCTGTTAGCAATACAACAAAAACAACTCTAAAGAACATACATATTCCCACTTTGATGGATCATGCAAGCGGCATTTACGCTATCAATCCAATAAAAGTAGCAGCGAACCCTTGAGTTCATGGCGCGATCTTATCTTTAATGCGCTATATGATTGCTTACTTGATGTGCTTCGAGACAAATTTTATTCGATTATTTTTTAACAAAGATTTTATCAAATTATTGCACTTGTTGGGGCAGGTAAACTGAGAAATTCCAAAGAAAGTTCTACCAAATTTTGAACAAAAAATTATTCTAACTATCTTAGTGAGTCTGTAATTGAGCCTGCCTAAAAATCATTTCTATTCAGAAGAGTTCGCTATGATTTCAAAAGTCTTAAAGCTTGCTTAGAAGAATGTCCATTTCGACGTGAAAGTGGTGTTATTTGATTTTTATTTGAATTGTAGTATAAATACTGCCTACTCGATGCAGCAATGTGAGAATACGTGTGTTTTTTATAACTATTACTGCTGTACAGCTCACATCTGTGGTATTCCTGAGAAACAGAATTTCTGCTGCCAATCAAGTGAAAATTGCAACGATCCAGTCGGCCTCATGGCGCAGTCTTTTATTTTAGAACCAAACGCTGCTGCTGTTTCTGTATTTTAATAAAAAATTAAATTATTGTTATTCGTTAAAATCTGAAATTTTTAAAAAATTTTAAACAGTGTGTACACTTACTCTTCAAAGCGAGCTTGTCACTTTTGGAATCAAACTGAGCATCATCCAAAGCAAAGCTAACCTTTAAAGAGTGAAGAGGGTCTCATTCTAAAAAGGTTGAAATGATTTTTTGCCCTGAAGAGCTTTTTATCTTTCTTTGAAAACTTTAGTCTTTAATATACAAAAATCGAGAAATTGAAATAACTAAATGATTGCTGCCTTTGTGATCCTTAAAACAGAATTTAATTTGTTGTTTTCCTCAAAAAATAAAGCTTTTATAAAATATAAAACAGTGTGTTTCTTCACCTGTTAGGGCGGTGAATTAAAAAAAAAATAAAGAAAATTAAACTAAATTTTCTTTGAACAATAAATTATTCCAACCATTTTGGTAATTTTCTAATTTAATTCTAAAGACGCTCATTTTGACTTGGAAGGTGTTCAGCTTCATTTTAAAAGGACCTGGCTTGCATAGAATAGTGTCGAGTTTGATTTTGGGAGAGGCTCACTTGATTTGAAACGTTACGATTTGACGTGAAAAGGGTATATACGGCGAAATAAGGATGAGACAAAACTCCTTCTTGAGGAACACCACTTCTTACCTCTTTAATATCAGAATGGGAATTACTTACTTCATCCTGGGGCCGGATTGGTGGCGATGTCCGTTCCTCCACGTGGTGCCACTGGAAACTGCTTGCTTTTGCAAGCCGAGCCAAACACGGACATTCGAATGCAGGCGACAGGCCCTAGTGACAGGCCGGCCTACGAACATTTTGTGTCACATCATATGGTTGATGGCGTTTCAGACTTCTCGAGATAATGCTACGGCGTCCGCGGGAGCCGACGCGCACTCGCAAAGCCCGGCGAGTGTGAAAAGTGTGCGAGGGTCCCTGATGCGAGGACGGCATCGGGGGGCAACTGAGCTAGTCCGCAAGTCCCGTAACGTAGGCAAGACCCGCGTAGCAACGTTGAATGTGGGTACGTTGACGGGCCGCTCGTGCGAGTTGGTTGAAGCACTGGAGCGAAGAAAGATAGATTTCTGTGCGGTGCAGGAGACGAGGTGGTCCTGCAGCAAGTCAATGGACATAGGACGTGGCTTCAAGGCCGTTCTATGTGGAAGTCCCAGGACCACCAGTGGTGTCGGTGTGATCGTCTCCGAGCGTTTCCGTGACGTGATTGCAAGCGTAGAACGTTTCGATGACCGCTTGATGAAGATTGTTGTCGCCGTAGAAGAGCGACGATGCCATTTCTTTTCTGCGTATGCTCCGCAGACAGGCTGTTCCGAGCAAACCAAGGACGAGTTCTGGTCCCTGCTTGATGAGAAGACAGCGGAAGTACCGTCACAAGATATGGTTGTTGTGGCAGGTGACCTTAATGGCCACGTCGGAGCAACGAAAGACGGCTACAACTGTCATGGTGGTTTTGGATATGGGTCGCGCAACGCAGATGGTGAGCGTATACTTGAGTATGCAGACTCACATGACCTCACCATCGTGAATACCAAATTTCGAAAGCGTGATTCCCAGCTCATCTCGTTTTATAGCGGGAATGCTAAAACGCAGATTGACTATGTCCTTGTTAGGCGTCGCGACCAAGGCCTTGTCACAGACGCGAAGACCGTGCCGTATGAGACGGTTGCCACGCAACACCGTCCACTGATCTGCTCGCTGAAGATCACACCTTCGAGGTGTAAACATGTCGAGCGATGTGGGTCGGCTAGAATCAAATGGTGGCGACTGAAAGAGAAGGAAGCGGCAGTTATTTCTCGCATTCGGTTGCCGACAGTGACAACTGTCGACGAAACCTGGAAGGACGCTACCGATGCGATAACTCGGGCTGCACGCCTTGAACTCGGCACAACGAAGCCTGGACGACGCTGGGTCGACAAGCAGGCATGGCTGTGGACTGATGATGTCAGAGAGAAAGTCCGAGAAAAGAAACGGCTCTATCACGTGTTTATCGGTGATAAAACAGTCCATAATTGGCGGAACTATCGAGAAGCAAAGAAAGCGGCAAAGAAGGCAGTGGCCGCTGCTAAAGCCGCATACTACGCTGATGTCAGCAAAAAATTGGAAACGCGCGATGGTGAGCGTTATATTTACCGACTCGCCAAAGCTCGCTGTCGCCAAGCAGAAGACATTGAGAAGTTCTTTGGCATTAACGACGAGAGCGGTCATCTTCTGATGGATCGTAAGAGGGCTGTGAAGCGATGGCACGACTACTTCGAGGAAATCTCGAATGTAGAATTTGAACATCCTGCTGTTCCTTTTGCATCACCTGTATACGGTCCCGTTCAGAAGATCACAGTGAGCGAAACTGAAGCAGCCCTGAGGAAGATGAAGTCAGGCAAAGCCACTGGTCCCGATGACCTGCCAGCTGACCTGTGGAAGTCGAAGGGCTGGTGCCCTGCCGACTGGATGACTGCGTTTTTCAATCAGGTTGTTGCTGAGAAGAAAGTGCCTGAGGGTTGGCAGCAAAGCACGACCATCCCGATTTGGAAGAAGAAGGGCAGTCCTGCAGACTGCGCCAGTTACCGTCCAATTCGTCTTCTTTCGCACACCATGAAAATCTTTGAGCGAATTGTCGACGGACGTATCCGGGATGTCGTACGGCTTTCCACGAATCAGTGTGGTTTCGTATCTGGCTGTGGCACCGTTGATGCCATTCACGCCGTTCGTCTTCTGCTAGAGAAGCACCGCGAGAAACAGAAACCGGTGCATTTTGCCTTCCTGGACTTGGAGAAGGCCTTCGACCGCGTTCCGCGAGATGTTATATGGTACGCGTTGCGACAACATGGTATCCCTGAAGAGCTTATTGAGTGGGTGCGCATTCTATACTCTTGCCCAAGGAGTCGAGTGCGAGCGCCAGCGGGCACCTCGATGGAGTTTCCCATCTCTGTAGGGGTGCATCAGGGATCTGCGCTATCCCCACTGCTCTTCGTGGTCGTGATGGATGCAATCTCACGAGATCTCCAAATGGCGGCACCTTGGACGCTGCTGTATGCTGACGACGTCATGCTTGCATGTGAAGACAAAACCGAACTCGAGCGACAGGCACAGGCGTGGTGCGATCGTTTGGCATTGTTCGGTCTCAAGCTAAACGTCAAAAAGACGGAATACTTGACGACGGATGTGAATGAACACGGATCTATTAAGATCGATGGTACTGAGCTCTCACGAGTGACATCTTTCAAGTATCTTGGGTCAACAGTCACGTCCGATGGCAGCTTAAAGATGGAGGTGAATGCGCGTGTGAGTGCAGCCTGGTCCAAATGGCGTTCGTTGACTGGGGTGCTTTGCGACAAGACAATACCTGAGCACCTCAAATCGAAGGTTTATAGAACAGTAGTCCGCCCAGTAGCGACGTACGGTGCTGAGTGCTGGCCCGTGACGAAGGAAGTTGAAAGCCGCCTCAGTGTAATGGAGACGAAGATGCTACGGTGGACGGCTGGAGTTACGCGTTTGGACCGCGTTCGTAACGACACCATACGACAGAGGTTCGGTGTCGCCCCGATATCCGAGAAGCTGCGCGAAGCTCGTCTTCGATGGTACGGCCACGTCCTTCGCGCTAACGACGACACCGTGTGTAAGATTGGCCTGAATCTTGTGGTCCCTGGAAAGCGGCCCAGAGGACGCCCGAAGCAACGTTGGCTAGATACGTTGCGCTTGGACTTAGAGATGGCTGGTGTGCACCCTGATCAAGCATTTGATCGGGAGAATTGGCGTCACCACACCAGAAGAGCGGACCCCGCCACCAAGCGGGACAGACGCTAATGAAAATGATGATGATCCTGGGGCCGGATTCATCAACGACTAACGCGTGGGTATAGGGATAGAGATACCCATGATGAAGCCTGCGTCTCTGACTTTTGCCTTATCTCTACCTGACTCTTATCTTATCTCTACCCCTTATACCCGCATACCCACGGATTTAATTGTTGATGAATCCGGCCCCTGAAGTGTTTCTCCAGTGATAAAGTGCTGTGTTCATCTAACAAGTATTGGATGAATTGGTACTAAGCGGGCTGGTGCCCGCTGTACGCGAGCAAAGTGTCTTACAACGGGTAATTTAGATCAGCCACATCCCGGAGTTCCTTCCCTTGCCTAGTTCTGTGCACAGAAACGGTGTTTATTTGAGTGTTCCACGGTCATGGTCTCATAATGGAGCGGGCACCAGCCTGCTTAGTACCGATGAATTTCATAGTAGTTAACAAGTTTACGAAATGGTTTTCTGTGAGAAACGCGGCTCATGTTGTTGACGACAGCTATTTTTGCGTGTCTGCCCGTGGGACGAAGCCGCACAAATGTGACACGACATACCGTGACCCAAACTTCGTCTAAGGATAAATTTGAGATTTAATTTGGTAAACACGATGTCTCAACAGTTACGGTCGGTTACCCCTGAAATAATTTTATTTTATTTTATGTTTTGGGCGCGTGTAGCGCAGTCGGAGGAGGCGCGACTGTCGCGTGCACCCGATACCAGGTTCCTGGTTGGACTTCCCGCCCAGGCCAACCAAGCCATCCATCCCTCCGGGGTCGGTGAATTGTTACCAGACGTGCCTGGGAAGGATAAAGCGCTGACTTGTTCATCGGCTAACCACCGCAAGTCATTGTATGGCCAAATACGCATTCATGTCGCCTCCACGACATCCCGTAGAAGTAGAATGCGCTCGCGCATCCCAGAAGGGATTGAGTAACGCCGTCCTTTATCTTTATCCTTTTATATTTTATTTTTATATTTTACTTATTTTATTAATTATTATGCAATTTTTTGCTTTAAGGGAAAAATAATAGTTTAAAATTTTACTTAAAGCACAGTATGCAAGCAAGCATTTAGCGCATTAAAGATAAGATCGAGCCATGAACTCAATAGTTCGCTGCTATTTTTTTTGGATTGATAGCGTAAATGCCACTTACATTAACCACCAATGTGAGGATATTCTGTTCTTTACAGTGCTTCTTGTTGAATCGTTAGCAGGTGTCAAACTCCATGCGAGCAGAAATTTCACTACCAATCGAATCGAAATCGCGAGCTGTTATAAGAAGGCATAGCGCAATCTCGTTTTTGGACGCTATAAATGGCCGTCTTCCTGCTCTTTAAGACAAGTTAAATCTATTATTTTTCAACAAGAAAAGTTGAATTTTCATAAAATTTTGAACAGTGTGTTCACCCACTGGGAATCTGAATTAAAAAGTCGGTGGTCCTCACACGACTATCGATTCAAAAGAAAAGTGACCGTATTCGTCCAAAAAGACATCGGCATCGTGTTCAGCATCCTAAATAACCTCTCTGGACGAAGGTTGGATGGGCCGGATCTCATTCTTGCTGAAATAATATACCGTCACGCACCACTGAGCGACAGCGTCACACGAGAAAGACTGGCTGTCCCGCACCGTTGAGCGACATTGCCGTCGACGTGTTAAGAGCCTTTTCAAAATCAAAGTGAATCACATCGTGGTCCCTACCAAGAGTTTCTAGAATGCTCCGTGAACTCGTCGAACGCCCGTCCTGATTGCTTCAGGTCACAAGCGCCGTCGTAAAACAGTCATCAACACGATTGACTTCAAGGTCACTGCGTTCACGCCACGCGTTTCGCTTCCTAGGCGCCACCTCCGCCTTCTCCAGCGGTAATTCTACGGGCGCGCTCCACCGCTCTAGTCACCTACGTTCGGCAATTTCACGGCCATCGTCGCGGTGCTCTACTCTGACGACGCGTCGATGACGCCCTCAGATGTTGCACTCTGCTCCTCGAAATCTAATTAACGCCTAAAACAGAGACAGCCGAGTTGACGACGAGCGGCCACCAAGTGCATTCGCCGCGCTTCCGACGACGACGACGCGATTAGCACCTTGAGGCGACGACGATCTGGAGAGGGCGACTGCCCTCGTGATCGACCCACCTTTGACTGTCGCCTTTTGACCCGAGACTCTAGCGGAGCCACCCGCCGCCAGCCTACCGCATCTTCTGGCCCACTTTTGGAACTTTTCACATGTTTCTTCTTCGTCTTCCGATGCTACGCCTTTTTAACGAAACTTAGGTGTACTGTTTATGTCAGCAGCCTTTTGCTTTGGTGCTGATCGCGCCACTTTTGTGTTTACCTTTTCGCCCAAGCTTCGCCCCGGGGTGAGGGGAGTTGTTTTGGGATGCTGATCGTGATTCTGAGGCAGCGCGACAGGAGGTACACCCGCCCCCCGCGGGGGGGGGGGCTTGGCGTCAGGAAGCGTGGACCGCATACTTTTGTTTTGCGTGTCAAAGGTTTCGTAAGGCAGTCGTTAGACTCTTGGTGAAGCCTAGGGGGTTGGGGGTGGGTGAGCAAGCGGAATAAGAGGAAGATCGCACGCCTCCCAGCAGGGGTCGGGTGTACCTCCTGACCGTCCCCCTGATTCTGACATCCGTTTTTTGAATTCCGATCGAATGCGATAGGTTACGGTAGGTACGGGTGACTAAGGTGGTGATCATCGATTGGGTCTAAACTCTGTCCGAATCCGGAGTATTGATCACGAATCTAACATCTTACACAAAGTGTAGATACAGTAGTGAGATAGTGTGCAAACGGTCCTGCAGCATCGGATGTGCAAATTTGCGGGAAACCATATTGGGTGCCTATCCCAACCCGCCGTGCTCCGCCTTTCTTCCAGAAGCAGGTGTCAGTTTCGTTATCATCACCCCAGAAGGCAACTGAATTAGACTTTAGGCGAAATCGGGGCCTTAAGTCCTACTGTACTACCTACTGTAATTTACCGTACACCAGTGTAATACGAAAAACGGATGTCAGATTGGTGATCAGCACATTAAATAAATAAACGAAGTCTGGCTGAAGTCGGTTTATGACCTCGACAGCCTTAATCACTTGCACCCACCGTAATCTACCGTAATCGGTGGGAATTTGAAAAGCGAATGTGAGAATCGTGTTCGGCAGCTGAAATAACCCTTTTGAGCGAAATCTTGGCGAAAATTTTTTTTCGACCTCTCCTTGCCTTCTGGAGTCGCGAAAGTAGAATAGTGCCCTGATAACTAATTATTTAAAATTTTGAAAATTTTCCACAATATCTCGGTCTTGTCTGTTGAAGAAGTTTCGCTGATTTCTGAACAAATCCGCCTGACGATGAGTGATACGCTTTTTATTGAATGACCATATTTATGACGCATCCTGTGCATATTTATTTATTCACTTAAATGCACTCGAACGTGCTCTAAAACGTCAATAAAAACTTAGAAAAAAAACTAAAGCTAACATAATTAAATTACTAGATATGAGTATTAATCCACAGTTCCTTGCACAAGTTAAACGTAAAACTAAATTTCTATTGTTATGCCTCTTGGCTAATGCTAAATATAGGTACTATAAAGACAACAAATATGTTTGTAAAGAAAGCTTTAATGTAGTAATTCCTTTTCTACATGACATTTTTGATAAAATTAATTTTACTAAGATTTTTAACAGCGTTTATTCTATTAATTTTTCAAACAATCCGAAGGTTGACAAAATACCATTTAGAATAGTATATACCTACGATGCTCCTGTATCTAGTAAAATATTTAATTATAACAAATTTCTTAGATCCATTAACATCCATAGTATATCTGATATTATATACAAACCTTGTATATGTCACACACGCTATAAAAATGATAATAATTTTGTTGATAGTACACATAAGCATATTATCACAGGTAACTTAGAAATAATTGATGATTATTCATTTAGAACTCTACTTAGTAGAGGTACTAAATACAGAATTAAAGAGGCACTTAACATTAACAAAATTAAAGTAACCTTTGCAGAGACAGTTAATAAAATTATAGATATTATTCATAAGAAATATAAGTTGCAAAAAGGCGAAGTAGAACGAATTAAAAACATTTATTTGCACAGTACAGAACAAAAATCAAACCTATACTTAATGTCGAAAAGAACAGTGAAGAACTTGTACCTTATAGTGCTATTAAGCACTATCAAAATCATTACATCTTCTGTCCTTTGGATAAAGCTGCTAACAATTATGGAATCATTTGTAAAAAATATTACCTTCTAACAATAATGAATGAGATGGGTATTACGCTCAATAATTCCAAACTAGAATTTACTTCACACGGTAAAGCCTACAGCCATTTACCTAACACAGAATTTACCTCTGTTTTGCTTAAGCATAAATTTTTTAATATCAAGCACCATTTGAAAGTTAATGTTGACTGCAATCTTCCAATAATATACTGCCTTCCTAAATTACATAAGAATCCAATAGGTTTTAGATTTATAACAGGTGCATCCAACAGCAGCGTAAGGAATCTTGCACTAGAACTTCAATGTATGTTTACTTTCTTAAAGAAACATTTTGTTAACTTATGTAATGTTATTTCTTCACGCAATAAAACTATTAAGATGTATTGGGCAAATAATAATTCCAATATTACATACGAACTTAATAGCTTACAACACGATAACATAAGGGTGTACTCTGAAGACTTCAAGGATATGTTTACTAACCTTTCACACAAAGTTATACTTAATAAGGTTGCTGATCTGTTAATAATATGCTTCAACAACAGTAATAAAAAGTTTATAGCATGTAATGGATATAAGACGTTTTATACTGATGACACATGTGTCAACAAGTATAGACTCTACAACAGCTATGATATCATGTATCTGGTAGACTACCTCCTAAGAAATAGCTACAGCATATTTGGAGAAACGGTCTTCAAGCAGAACAAGGGCGTTCCCCAAGGAGGTAATTTCAGCCCATTATTGGCTGATCTTACTATCTCTATGTTAGAGTACGAGTTTGCAAAATCGTACAAACCAAGCAAAAATCTTTTTGTACCTTAAAGATACATGAATGATTTATTGGTTATACATAGTTTTGATGAAAAAGATTTGGAAGAAATTTTAAAAATTATCTATAAAGACATCTTGGAATTAAAGAAAACAAATACGGACAAATTTAATTGTGTTTATTTGGATATTACTTTGAAAGTTATTAACAATAAAATAGAAACCGTGTTGTATAATAAAACAGATAGTTTCAATTTTAAGGTTATTAGATTTCCCCATGCTTCGTCAGCTATTTCTAGTAAGCTTAAATCAGCTGTTATCTTAACGGAAACTCTCAGAATCGCTCATGCTTGTTCAAAGTTAAACTATTTCATTGATAAAACTGTTGAATTAAAAAATATACTTTTAAATAATGGGTTTAGCGAGGATTTAGTCATAGCTGGTATCATTAAGTGCATTTATAGGCATAAATTAATTTACTACAAATTTGGGTTTAATGACTACAAGGATAACCTAATAAAGTTCCTAAAAGAAGCACTTAGAGAATAATAAACTTTCTTTTGTATTAACGACTTCGTTTTTTTATGTGGAAGAAAGTGCGCGCCATTGCAAACTGCAGTGGCGCACGACTTCCCTGACTATCAAACGTCAGTTTTTCGCACCTTTTTACCTAAAAATCGTTTTCCGTAGGTTTACTTCCCCTTTTCCTACTCTTTTCATCATTATCCCTTATTTTCCTAGTAGCCTTACGCTACCCCTAGCTTGGCACTCCTCCTCTTCACTGAAGAGCCACGGGAGGAGTGCTAAACAAAGGTTCGTCTGAGGATAGTGGCGAAACGAACCTGCACACCCATTTCCACATTGTTTATTAGAACAAATAAAGACAACAGTAAAATAAGCGTTCAACCACATTAAAGTCGGACACCTCTACTTTGTTAATTACCAACTGGCTTTTTTGGATAACTCTCGTTGCAATGTACAATACCGCTCAAATTCTTTGCAAATAAGACGCTTTGCGACGGATTAATCCGCCACAAAGCGTCGCATTGCCGTAACTTTTTTAAAGTTATTTGCCTAAATATTAATATTAATAATTTAATATTATGGGCTCGTGTAGTGCAGTCGGAGGAGGCGCGACTGTCGCGTTCACCCGATACCAGGTTCCTGGTTCGGATTTCTCGCCCAGGCCAACCAAGCCTTCCATCCCTCCGGGGTCGGTGAATTGGTACCAGACTTGTCTGGGAAGGATAAAGCGCTTACTTGTTCATCGGCTGGCCACCGCAAGTCATTGTATGGCCAAATACGCATTCATGTCGCCTCCACGACATCCCGTAGAAGTAGAATGCGCTGGCCCATCCCAGAAGGGATTGCGTAACGCCGTGCTTTATTCTTTATCCTTTATAATAATTTTATATTATAAAAATTAATAAATTAATATAAAAATAAATAATAAAAATTAATAATTTAATATTATTATTAACACCATTAGAAGCCCCGTCTCATTTTCTATCCAGCTATCTAAATATCATTTAAAACGATTGCACAATGACCAGTTATGAAGCTTTTGCTTCCTCGGCCCCGTTAATTAATTTACGACCCCTCCGAGATCCCCAGTGGCATATCCTTGAGGCTTTTCGTTGACGAGGTTCATCGAAACACAGAAATCCTCTATTGTTTCCGTAGATCTGTGCTTTCTACGCATCAAGTGTCATTGTGGTACTAAATAGTGCCAAGTTTGAATAACATAGGCCCGATTTCAGATAAGCGGAAACGCGCGGAAACCTAAGATTCAGTTAAGAATTACCCAACTGGTAGCCTGTTACAGAAGACAGTATTCCACTATTCCATTGTGGGAACGATGGCCTTTATAAAACGTGTAAAACGACTTTGAGAAATGGACAGAAATAACTAGATTTTCTTTTTTCCAACAAGGGATTGGTCCAATCTCAATATGCGGCGTAGGAGTTCTCCTATCTTTGAACTTCGGTTGCTCCTGTACAGGATAAGTACGAAAGCCGTGTTTTTTGTGGTCTACAGGAGATCACAAGCGCATTCGAACCTAAAAAAACGAAGGGATTTTGGCAGTTCAAAGTAGATTTCCATACGGCCAAAGTTTGACGAGAACAACAGAAAATTTGGTTTCAGTCACTGACCTCTTTATGGATAAGTTTATTCGAAAAATCAGCTGGACAGCACTTCTCAGCTCGCTGCGAGCTTTCCGCAGATGTAATATTGTCCGTATTCAAACTAAAACCATTTTCACCTCTTCGGCCGCCGAAACAGGTTTGGCGCTGCACTTCGGCCCGAGTGCGGACACGTCGGCGGCCGCTCGCTGCCCTTGCGACCTCCCGCGGCACTCCACATGTCGTATATCGCCTATGTACAGTATTCACACTTCCTGCGCCGCCGTCTATCAGTGATCACCTCGGATACCTTAGAAGCTACCGACGCGAGTTTGGGGCTGGTCGGCGAAGGCGGCGTACTCGAATCTGGGCGAGATGCGAGTGTTAGCGACGTCGGGTAACTCACTCCACCAGGCTCGCTGTATGGCATATATGTATATCTACACACATATAAACATACGTGTACAGTAATCGCCATAAATTCTAATTTTTGCCTATTATTCATCAGAATATTGTAGCGACAATTGAATGTATAATGCATATACTGTGCTTTTGTAATTTCGAATTGAAAAACGTCGTAGCACAAGTAGGACATAGGTAGTTTTTGAAGAGCGAAGCATTTATACAAATACATACATATGCAAACAATTAAAGAACAGGGTGCTATTTGCCCTCAGATATGTTCCTCCCTCCCTGTTCTACAACACGAGCCATCTTCTGTCTTAAACCAGAAATGTAAGCTTTGCATATCTCTGGAGTTAGAGTCTTCCAAAAGTCGAGTATTGTGGCCTTCAAATCATCAAGTGTGCGAACTTCTTGCTTCCTAGATCGAGCAATTAAGAACGGGTTACACACATACATCTATATAGTATATATGACACAACAATACCTTTCAGTTAATCATTTAATAGTCTCACCTAAAGTAGTTCTTCATGCTGCCCCATGTCAAGTCGATTGGATTCAAGTCGGGGGACTTTGCAGGCCACGCTAAGGTATCAACATTCATTTCTCGAGGAATTCCTTAGTATATCTATTCTTGTGAGGTGGCGCGTTGTCTTGCACCAATTGACATATACCTGAAGTTCCTCAATGATTAAGTTGCTTGTAATATAGTAATGAAAACAGTGAGAACAAACCATTGTAAACCTTATTTTTGAAGGGTAAATAGCCTCTCTCTAGAATTCTACAATAGAGCGTGCTATCAATCCTACAACTGCCAGGAAGGATTATCAGTTGGGTAGGTCCTCGCTCAGAGATGCCTCTCCAAATGTGCACCTTCGCGGGGTGTTTCGCTCGATGACGGAACCTTAAGAATTGGTCTCCTTCTTTCTCGGAGCAGAAACGTGTTGAACAGCCAACTAAATGGATTACAAATCCATATGCACAACGTCTAGTAACGCTGATCCTTCACGAAAGCGTGCTGTTTGTGAGCAGTCCCTATCATAATGATCGCTAAGTTCTCCTTTCTTCAATCCCCTCGCTGCAAAAGTCAACACGGGCCGCTTGATTCTGCTCCCTAATTGTGTGACAATATTTTGTCGTGGTCCTCTTGAAACCAAGTTTGTGTCTCATCCTCTTAACGGTAGAGACATTTGTTGAAATTCCACGCGTTCGCAATCGTTGGACGACATCCGTTGCAGTCGCCGAACTATTGCTTGTGTAACAACGTTCGATTTCCTTAGCAATCTCGTTGGAATGAGCTAGAAAACGCCTGTCAAACGAATGAAGTTTTTATGGATTAAACCCTTTATAAATTTTCAAACCGTGCAATATTCTAGGGTTTGTTGCCCTTAAAAAGTCAGGCCCTCAAACTTCTTCAGAGACCTCGACACTGAAGCGTATGTGATCGATGGATCAGCCTAAATCCGGTAACATACAATATATGAAAATTAAGACGGCACCAAAAAAACTCAACTTCCGGACCTCCCTGGTGACTTCACTAACTGGCTTTCCTTGCTGTCTTAGTTTCACTATTATGCTGAGCTGGTTATAATTTTAGGACTCATCTACAATACCAGTAATTACATAGCTAATTGTAGTGATACATGAATCACGGGATGTAGTATAATTGTGACATCTATTGGATATTTGATCGCGACCTACATTGTTCTGTAGGTCACAGAACCTCAAGACATGCTCCTGTAATGGGATACCCGAGGTTGCGCGACCCATTATGATTTTTTGAGCTTTGCACAAACTGCCCGCATATAAATAAACGAACGCGCACAGCTAAAACTGAAATAACCATGGCATTCGCTCCAGTGTTCTTTTTGCATAGCTGTACGAGCGATGTTGTACCGCTTTCGGCTGTTCCTCATGGATATGTCGTTGGAGACGTCACCAAGGTTCGATGGGAATCAAGGAACTACAAAGCAAAGGTAATCCAAAATGCTGACGTCCACTTTTCGTCGTCATGTCTTTGTTGTGAACTCCATTATAGATAATTTTTATCGGAAGAAAGGAGATTTGTGAACTGAAACCTTCTTCCGTCACAGCGGACGGAGAACTGCTCGAAGACGTCTTCGATGTGTCGCCTCTTGAAGCAACAGAGCGCGAAAGGGAGTCCAACAGAAAGGATTCTAGAGAGGAAGCTGTTGCGGACACCGATATGGAGGCAATTAGAAGGGAGAACACTATACAACTAATAGCCATCAAGGAGAACTTGTCCCTTATTATGGGTGTAGTCAAAAACCTGTAAATAGGCTATTCGATTGATTTTTGTTAAGGGTTCTCTAGCAAATTATTTGAGGGACACTCGGATTCAAAAACAGTCTGATAGGATGGAAAGACTGGAAAAGATGGGCCACGAAATATTGCGTAAAAACCCCGTGAAGGCCTCTCACGGTAAAATTTTTTGAACCGCTTATTGGGGATAAATTAAAATAATTTGAGCGCTGACTGACTTGTATCTACATACTTGTTGACGTCACGGAAGATTTTAGGCAACATATTGTACACCTACGCTAGCATAAATTCGGTGGCAGAGCTTAGAGAGCTTAAGGGACTAAGCAGAAATGCTTTCGTGCTAACACTAGAAAAGCTCGTGTACGAAGACGATAAAAGGGACCTCGAGGTTGCAGTAGATAGCCGTGTACAATCTGAGGACCGAGTTCTTTTCATCCAGCAGGTGAAGCTATTTATTGGCGGTTGAGCTCTACATATTTTTCGCTCTTACAAGAAAGCTTAGTATAATTTCAGTGCCTATTCAAATATTATAAAGTTTCTGAACATCTACGGGAGGATGTATTGAGGAATGCAAAAAATGCGCAGAACGCTCGCGTTAGGAGGTATCGAAAGGCGTTACGGGAAAACGAAATGCCGACCTCAGCAAGAGAACGTCAAGGCAGCAACATTTTTGAAGACGATGATGATGACGCTTGTTAGTTTAATAAAGGTGTGAGACTTGATTGCAACTTCTTATATGTTCTCATTGTAGTTGCACTTTAGACCACATATGAGTACAGCACATGGCACATACCAGAACACAGAGGTTAATGAGAGTGCTCCACGCATTACTGCATGAAGCGTTCTGCAGAACGAAGTATCCAGCAATGTGCTGATCTAAGTTGCATCCCAACCAAGCCAAACCACAAATGTCATTTTGCCTGAAATTTTGAAACGAGCACACACAACATGAATGCCTTAGAAATAGTTGTATGAGGCTTAGAACGGTCAGAGCAGAAATAACGCTCTATCACTAGATGGGGCAGTACCATTGACTCTCACACCAAGGTGCTACATCCAGTGGTACTGCAGGGCAAATGACTTCTGGCGACTTCAGCGTTAACCATGACCCCTTTTACCAAGTAGTGTAAAGAAAGCCTGAGAAGTCGAGCAAGAAGGTACTTGTAGGAATGTGTGAGACTATCTTAAACATTCCAAGCTCAAGCATAGTCCACGAAAGCTTGGGGCGCATATCGATATTTCAAATGATAATGTAAACATTAGGAACAAAGGCTCGTAGTGAGTTCCGAACCTATCCCCTTTCCTGAGATTCTAACAAGGGAGGCCCTGAACTTCCCCCAAAGATTCTCAACACGACCTATATGGTCTTGTAGAGCATCGGACGAGGATCACAGAACTGCGCTTCGTTTTTGCCACTGGGTGATCTGAAAATGGCAAAAAATGGTATCGCTTCAGGGCGGGCTGATAGGGCAAAAGAGACACCTGGAATGGCTCTGTCGTGCTCTGAACTTAAGTTACAAAAGGTTTGGAGCTCAAATTAAAGCTTGATTGTAGTAATTTCCTACGTTTCCTGGACGAAGCTGCAGTGCACATTCAAGTGATTCATTCGCCGCCGCTTTCGACATCGACTAAATAGCCGAGTGGATAGCGACGAGTGCTTGCGGGAGGGGGTCAAGGGTTCGATTCCGGTGATGGGGTTTCTGCGTTCTATGTGGACTGTTGGCGTTTTTGCACATGAAGATTACATCTTGGCTCCGGTAGGGTACCTTCTCCGCGTCCTAACCCGCTTTCAACCTGTTGTCAGATGTGGAAGACGCTAGTTTTGTTACGTGGAGCGATATCGCGCATACATTAAACGATGCTTGTTTCCCTGAGGAAGGTTCCATCAGATGTTGTCTCCGTCTATTTCAGTTCTACTGTATATATACGTGAATTTTTCTCCAATAAATAATTGATTTAAATATTAATATTCCACTATAGTTATTCCTTCTATTGAAAAATGCTGTTTTATTAAAGCTCCTCTCAGCTGGTTGCAAGTCTTTGCTGGGGAAGTGAAACATCTGCTGTGAAATCTGCCTTTCTTATTGTTTAGTTGGTCACGAAGGATTCTGTCATTTCGCTCTTTCCTCTATTTAGCCGATTTAATGGGTCCTATCTAATTGTGCTCTCTTCCTTTTCTGATGTTATTTTTGTTTGTTTCCTTTCTCCTACTGAAGCCTTTTATTCACCACTATTGGCTTTTAGTGTTCGGTACCTTGGAGTGCTTCCTTTACGGCTGACTGTCTGGTGGTGCACGCCGTCTTGCGGCGTATTAAACAAATAAATATGACCTCTTTGGTATGTTCTCAATTACTTTTGGAAGTATCTCTCACTGTCACCCAATTCGTGAACAATATCGACAGGCATTGATTTGACCCATCAACAAGAAAAGCTCATTGCTCTTCGGATTTCCTCATAGACTGCTTTTTATTCTTCTCGCAGCCTTCACTATTTCGACCAACTGTTCCCAACTACTGCATATTTTATCCAACTAGTGTGATTGGTCGCCTTGCTGTGTGTTTCTTCCCCACCATTCTCTTACACACTTACGGGAGATGTGTCATTGCAGATAGGTGCACTTGCAATCACTCCCCCTACTCTAGAGGTCGAGAAAAATTTTGTCCAAAATTCATCTTTAGGGTTATTTGGGATACAGAGCACCAGTTTGGCAACCAATTTCGGTGAAACCATAGACTGCAGAAGATTACGATGGATATGTGTAAATTAAAGGAGTATACGCAGAATGACCGGCACTGCTGCCTTTCACGACTCTAAAGGTCGAGGAGAGGTCCAAAGAAACAATTTCTCTCAAATCCCCCACGGGTTTACTTGGGGTGCTGATCACGGATCATCTATTTTTAAAATTTTAGTCGATTACGGTAGGTTACGGTAGATATGGATGACTAAAGCTGTGCACGTTAGTGGCGTTGCTTCATTCTCCAATGTGGTCAGACATATTTTCCAACCTTCGACTTCAACATTGATGAAAAGTAGTACAATCAAAGTGATACTTTAGAATAAGAATGACAGATTCGTGGTCAGCAGCTTAATTAATTTCCGACAGGGCCATTCCAGGTGTCACTGATGCCTTATCAACCCGCTCTAAAGTGACACCATTTTTGCAACTTCCGGACCACCCAGTGGCCCGTAGCAAAAACGAAGCACAGTTCTGTGACCCTTGTCCGATGCCATACAAGACCACATAGGTCTCGTTAAGAATCTTTGGGGGAAATCCATGGGCTTGCCTTGTAAGGGAACTTCAGTTGCTGTTCTGTGTTGCGAGGGCTTCCATTGAAATTCGGAGAGTATGGTTATTTGGCACGGAAAGACATACATAATTGGCAGTTCAAGGCTATCCTCCCGACTACGATAGATCCAAAAATTTTCATGTGCTTTTCAAAAAGCTCTAAAAGCACCTTCTCATCGATTGTTTTTTAATGATCACTTTACTAACCGTTCCTCCCCCTTCAGAGGGAGTAGATCAGCAACCACTCAGAACGCTGTTGTTCGCAGACGTGTTATGTCGATTGGAGGTGTTCGACAAGGCGACCCCTGTCAGCCAGTGGCGACAGGCTGGCGGCGGTGTCACTTTCAGACGAGTCTTTTCCTAACATCCTGAACGCCTATCATATTACGTACGCAGTGCTGGCTATCTTTCAACAGACGGCTGTGTTATGATACGGCGGCCTAGAACAAGCTGACTTCTCAGAAGACTCTCTTTCATACGGCTTCATTGTTCTCTTTCTGATCATAATCGCTTAAATATCGTTTTTTAAAATTTTGTGCATTGAAGCTCACTGCTGGCGTCCCACAAATTGTGTCGGTCTGGTCTCCAGAGTATTATTGTCTCTAGATGCGCCACGCAGCCTACACACTTCCCCGGAAGGTCGCGCAGGCGATTTGGATGCGTATTTGGCCTGGACAATGACTTGTGGCGGCCAGTAGGGTTGTACTGGAACAATTATTTTCTAATAATTTATTCGAATTAGTATTAGAATAGTCGAATGTTCGATATCTCTAGATTTCCGAATTTTCGTTCGAAATTGAAGACCGGTGGTTTTAGGAGGTAGGAATTCAAACACCGAAAGGGAACCACTTTTGCATATTATTTACAACCGAATATTTCAATTTTATTCTAAAATCGAATATTTTTATTCGAATATCAAATAAACGTTAAACCTTCAAGCTCAGAACCCGATTCGAACGAATTGTCCAACTATACGAGTATTCGAACAAACAAAAAATGGAGCGTATTCGATTTTCGATTATTCGAAAAAATTGATGAGCCAATAAATTCGTTCGTTTGTTCGTTCAAAAACTTTCCACATCAAATTTTGTTCGTTCATCCGTCTGTTCGGTAAAATTTCTCATAAGCGCAGCTATTAGTACCGCTCCAACTAGCCCTGATCAGCGACCTACTATGGCACCGGCTTCTCTCCAGGGTGTCTAGTGCGGGTCCAAAAAGGGCTTGTTTATGGCCTCGTTCTTCTTGCCTCACGTCGTGTAAACAGACATCTACACAGGCTCTTCGCGCGCCTAGTAAGCGTCTTCACCGTCACGCTCATCGTCCGACAGCTGCTCTTCAGGCTGAGAATGGAGCTTCTTGGAAATAGCGATGCTCCGAGCGCCAACGGGACCCCAGGCTCTGTTGCTCTCGCTGTAGCCGTTCTCGTAATATCCTGGCCGTATACAGCAGTTGGTTGCTCGACAAACTTCTTTATTTTTCACTTGCATGGTAGACGAGCCGTGCAAAATATAAAGGGATGGAGGTTGGCTTTATTCAGTCCTTTTATTGGATGAGCCACACGTTCAACTTCTACGGGATATCGTGCGGGCAATTTAAATGAGAATTGGGTCAATATAATGACATATCTGGCTTATCAATGAACAACTCAGTGTTCTTGCGAATTTGACATCAAAATGGACCCTTTTCACACCAAATTGGGCAGATTTTAAACGAGATTGTACACACTGTTATGCGATATTGACCATTACAAATCTTCAGTATCAAAATTAGTCTATTTCAGGTTAAAAAGAGCCTCTTCAACATTAGAATAATTTCTTTTCCAATGAAAATTTGTGAGAATATTAATTTTAAGGGAATTACGAATTAATTCCTGTTTTAAGGTGCAGAAAGGCAACGATTTTATAATGCTAAAAGAAGAGACTGCGCCACGAACTCGTCTAGAATTACGCGATTTTCATTCCATTTATGGCAAAAATTCTGTTCGCTTGGAATTACACACCATTAAATGTACGTATCCGTCGATTGCTGAGCCCGTTGAACCAGGGGTGTGCTTTAAATTGTAGACTTTTTTCGATTTTTTTTCAAAAAATTTCTGTTAAATTTTTAAAGAATCTTTCGTTAAAATTTACAAATAGCCGTCCTAGTCGCGAATGTGTGCACGCGCCACCCAACCAACTCACAACTGACGTGCCTGACAGAGAGGAGGAGTACGGTCAGTACCTTGATTGGTTGGCGCGTGTTCGTTCCATGTCCTGCTTAAATATGCTTGGCTGGCTGACTACCACCTCTCAATGCTGCCCGTATTCGCGACATGCGCCGCTGTTTCAGGTGAAAAATAGACAAGAGAAGCGTTTTAGACACCACTTTCACGTCACATTCGCCGTTTTTATAATCCAGCTAAGCACCTCCCAAATAGAAACAACCGTACTTTAGATGAAAAATCCAGATGAAAAATTGAACTCTTTACAAAATTCGTCGTCAATATAAATTTTCGATTTTGGTGATTAACTATGAGTTTAATTTAAAAAAATACCGCTTGCTAGAAGATAAAATGTTTGAATTGTTATGGTATTATTCTGTTAGCTACAGAAAGGTTTGTGCTTGTTGTAAAGTGCAAAAATAAGAAATTACTTAGGTTCCTTAGTAGGATCGCGCCATGCACGCGTCTTGCACGGCGCGACCTTCATTTTATTGTTGGTGCAAATTCTGTTTATGTGAAGCTACGCAACATCTTAAGCTACACAAGTAGTCAAGGATAGAGCTGAATAAAATTATAGAAAAGAGGCATGTCTTTACTTCGCAGTTTTAACTAAGCAGAATTTACATAGCAATCAAGTGAAAATCGCAGACAAGCGCATGGCGCAATCTATTTTTGTAATATACAGGAAAATGTGCTACTTTCTTCCGTTTTATAATATGCTTATATATATATATATATTATACTGTGCTTTTATAATATGCTTAATCCCGCTTATTTTCCAAATCTAAAAATTTCGAAAAACCTCACTCCATGTATTCACTTCTTGGAGACAGATAAGTTATAATTTTTAAAGTCACAATAACTATTTAAATCGAAAAGCAGGACGACACCAGCTTTTTTTCTTTGCGAGAACATCTATTCTTTTCAGCAGAGTTTTTTATTTTATGGTGTGTTTTCCTAAAAAAAAATCTCACATGTTGTTAGAAGAGAATTGTAAATTTTTTGATGTGTCTTCAATCCAATGGAAATTTCAAAGAAGTTTGTTTAGAATTCCTTTGAATTTTTGAAAAAATTTGTCAATCGTTACGCCGACTAACTTTTAACGGAAAATGCCTTTTAATTTTTAAACTCGGTAAACAGCTAGACAAATTATTAGAAAGCAAAAATGGAATAAGATGAACAAATGTAACAAACAACTAAATATAAATATACAGATTATTGAAAAATAAATTATAAAAAATATAATAACTAAATGTGCGGCCCTGTTCTGAACGACGATCCACGGCTACCGATGCTGCTTTCCAAAATATTACTCCTAGGAGTGCTGCTACTAACCTGAAGGGCCTGCATGTGCTACTAATCTGAAGGGCCTGTCACTTCGCAGAACGAACGGCCGAGATTAGGCCGCCCATAAGTTGACAAAAGCACCGTAGTGGTTCTTTCTTCGGTTCTATCTAGCAAAACGTTAGGATTGGGCAGTTCTTGTCGAGGTATTGGATGCTGAGAGCAATCGGGAGAAATTCTGATCTCGCATGCACTCCGAACCGAAGTTCTTGGTTCGAACCCCTCCAAGTTCAAGCAAGTCTTCTGCGATGCTTGGGTGAGTGGGTTGGTCACTAACTTGTCTGCGAAGGTAAACCATTCCACCGGCTCATCAGCTGGCCACCACAAGTCACCGTATAAGCCAAATATAAAGTATAAACAAAGCAAAGGTTTTTAGATTCTTTATCTTCTTTTTGCTAGTGTTTTTATTAAGATCAATCGTTAATAATAGTTTGTCGTCATTATTGCTATGCTTTTCTAATGATTATTTTTAATGCAAGTATTGAGTGCACTATCATGCGCGTTGAATGAATAAACTAGTTCTAGCATTTTTGGCATGGAATCGTTTTCGGTACGCGGAACGTATAGATTATAGGGAAAGGTGAACTGAGAAACTCCAAACAATTCTAAAATTCCTTCCGAGAAATGCAGTTTTTATAAACCAGTCTTCTTTGGCAAAAGATAGAAACGATTAAACACGGCGTTACTCAACCCCTTTTGGGATGCGCCACGCTCTCTATTACTATTACCATAACTATTTATTATGCAGCATAAGGCACACGTCAGATAAACAAACACAAGGTAAACACCAACACAATAGAACCAAAAACAAGCAAGAACAATCAAATTATCCACGGGTTACTCAAAATATAATAGCCGCTTCCCTGCTATCCGCCAACAGGCCGGGAGACAAGGAGGAATTGGCGCAACTGAGAGTTTGAGCGATTGGTATTCGGACCCGGCCCTACATGTAAACATGTGTAGCCGAATACTTCACCCAGTAACTCGATACCTAATTTTCACAGGGCCGACCCTAGTTCAGGATCCGAAAACATTGAAAATTTTGGGGGAATCGACTTTGAGGATGCCAGATATTACGGCGAACATCATGAAAACATCATGGAATTTCCTGCGAGATTCAAGTGCATTAGATTGAACACCGCATTCCTGGCATTACTAGGAGGAACTCTGGAACAGGTGCACTTACCCAATCGTATGTAGGTCTTTCTGGTGAAGTTATTTTGAATTTTTTCCAAGAGAAGAATGTCTTTCTTTTTATGGGGCGAGAATACCGGAGTTCCACTTTCTACAATCTGCCTCACATATGTAGTATACTTAATTAGCACCTTTTCTTCGCATGTAGAAAGGCCTTTAAAGATTTGGTATGTGCGAACCGAGGCCTTTCTGCACAGCTCTTTGTAATGCTCTGTAAAGTCAAGCTTGTTATTATATCGAAAACCAAGATCCTTTACCAAACATACTTGCTTCAAAAGGCATTCTCCCAGAGAATAATTCCCTTGTAATTGAGAACCACCTATCCTCATATGCACAGTTTTTTCAGGAGCCAATGGCAAACCCCAAGCTTTAGACCAATCATAGACCTTATTCAAGCCTTTTACTTCAACGGGATGTCGTGGAGGCGAATTGAATGTGTATTTGGTTATGATCGAATGAGCAAGTTAGTGGTTTACCCTTGCCAGACAAGTCTGGTAACATTTCATTGACCACGGAGAGGTGAATGGTTTGGATGGCCTGGGCGGACGATCCGAACCAGGAACCTGGATTCGAGTGCATGCAACAGCCGGCGCCTCCTCCGATTTCGCCTCACTCGCCTTCTTTCACTAATATGTACAATTCTTGTGCGACTTTAAGGCTGTGAGCTACTCTGGCACAAGATCGGAACTCATGAGTGACTACGAAGTGACGAATCTCTTAAGTAAACTTCTCCGAAAACACGTTGGTACCAGATTTGTCCGGGAGAGACAAAACACTGACTTGTTCATTGACCGGCCATCGGAGGCGCTCCTTATATCAAGCAGGAGCAGATTGCATGGCGTATTCCGCCATGCGATTGACAAACGCATACGGTTATCATTCAATTTAACAACTTAACTCTGAGATAAGTTCCTGGCGCAATCTTAATTTCAACGAGAAACACTTCACAAGTGGTCCGCCCTTACGCTCCTCAAATATATATTGAAATCATATATAAAAAACAATAAATTTTTATTTTTGCCAAAACATGGATTTTGCCATTCAGACAGTGACAGCGCTGTTCAAAGTTATTTTGTATTCAGAGTTACTTCATGTAGACTGAAATAAAAGCTGTGAATAACAAGCAGATCAAGCGTCGCAGTTTAGCCTTCTCAAATGAATTACCAAGGCCGAGTTTTATTCATTTATGTTAATGAACACTGTACCTCTTATCGTTAGATAAAGACCCATATTTTGATAGCTTCATTTTCACTGGGTCACTTTGGCACGCCTAGCGTGTGGAATGGGGATGAGTTTCGAGCTCTAAACAAAACCAAATTTCTTCTCAATAATGAGGATTTTACAGGGAAATCTAGTGTGTTCAACGTTTATGGGACTTTCAGGCTCTGAGCTACTCTGGCGCAAGATCAGAACCCATGAATGACTGGAATGGAGATCAACACTAGGCTTCTCCAAGAACGAGTTGATACCATACCCCCTGGAAATGGCAAAACACCGAATTGTTCATCACCTGATCTTCGCAAGTGTCCATGACATAATGTAGAAGCAGAATGCGTGGCGCGTGCAGTCCTTTATGCTTTTCTTGCCATGCTTATGCTGAATAGACAGTCCTTTATGCTTTTATTGCCGTCCTGTTCAGCTGATTAGGAAAGCCTTGTTTCATTCATCTGTCTCTTTTTAGTGTGTATTGGCCTTCCGTCCCATGTGATTCAGACGGTAGAAGGCGCCGACATTCCGCCAGTGTATCCCCGCGCCCAGGCCAGGCAGAATTTTTTTAGAATGCGGTTGAGGCCATGACGCTGCACTGCTATGTGAAGGCTGTAGCTCCTTGTACAGACCAGCCACTACTACCAGCGTTCCTCAGCGAGATGGCTGCAGCGACCAACGATGGACTTGGCGCTTCACGGCGCTGCCCTTTGCTTCTTCCGCTGACCTCCGACTTCCCTTAATTCCCCTTCTGTGTTTACATTTACGAGCCTCTGCCGGTCCCGGAGGCGACGACGTCATGTTGGGCGCGCGAGAGCACTGACTGCTCTCACTTCCAATTAGCGTCTCATTCAGACATTTCGTCGGGGTGTCCGTCGCCGTCGTCGTCGCCGCCGTCGGACTCCTCGGCTCTCGTGTGTATGTGTGTGTGTGTGTGTGTGTGTGTGTGTGTGTGTGTGTGTGTGTGTGTGTGTGTGTGTGTGTGTGTGTGTGTGTGTGTGTGTGTGTGTGTGTGTGTGTGTGTGTGTGTGCGTGTGGTTTGATTGTAGCCGCGTAATTATTGCGGCTCCTTTTCCCAGACACCTTGACAACCCTCTTGAGAACCAGCGGCGACACCGATCCGCCATCGACGATACACATTTCCGTACCGCTTCGCTCTGTCCGATGTTGTTCTCCTGTTGTCTGTTCGTCTGGCGGCAGGCGGTGGAATTTACGTGTTTCTGAGACACTGCGTATCGTCGCGTATCCACACAGCTAGGCCCATCTTCAGCAGCAGCAGCCGGGCAGCCACATGACTCAATGAATGTCTAATGTGGCTGCCCCTGGATAAAGGCAACTTTGAAGGCAAGGTATTAATAACAGAAGTCGGCTGCTCGGCTGCCCCTCCCCGCTTGCGTTCCTGGAGTCGTTCTGCTTGCACACTGGGCCTCTTCAGAAGATTTGGGTGCAGATGCAAATCCAGGGCCTCTCCTATCTCAGAAGCAATACCGAAATCAGCGCCTTTTTCTCACAGCGCCAAGTGTCGCTTAGAAATTTCAAGCCTAGTTTCTGCTGTTTTTAACTATTAGGCTGTCGCAAAATCCGTTCCGAGTTTTTGATTGTAAAGGATTAGATCCATTGTCTGTTCGTTGACAAAAATGTATAGATTCTCTTTTTTTTTTCTTTTTTTTCTCATTGCTTTGTAGGGAGTCATGGGAAAACGGCGAGAACGGCGGCTTTTTTTCTGCGTTCATTCCGCCCAATAAGCGAAAGAAAGGAACGGCATTGTAGCTTAAGAGCTTTGATTTTAAATATGGTATTAATACCTTAATGACTGCTCTCTTATCCAGCTACAGCTCAAAGTATAATCCAAAGTTTTACTCACGTTTTGTTAGCGTTATTGTTTGAAGACGTACAATATTTTTTATGACACTATTTTTTCCTCTGTTCTGTTTCGCAGTCGCACTTCTGATGCATCATAAATAAATGAATATTAATGCTTTCTTCAACGCACTTGAAAACCTTCAATAAGTACCAGAAACAGATAGGTTTCCAGTTGCTTGTCTGCTAGGTAGATTCATAGTTTATAGCACTATGAGGCCCGAGTAATGCGTGGTTCATGTGGACATGATACCCCATTGTCGTGGTGACATGTGTGCCTGATTTATGGTAACACTGAATATGAAATAGGAGGCAAATTCATTCGCCTCTCGACGTTGCGTGCTGCAGTTACGACAGAGTCACTGGAAGGGTGGTGGGCACTTAACCTTACCCTGTCGGGGCATCACCAGGTACCTGGAATATAAAAAGCGTTAGCTAAAAAAAAAGTAACTGAATATTTCTTCAAAAATTTAGGAAAAATCTGATTTCTTGAAAACGTGGCGCACCAGGCCCAAAAGATCGCAAAAATCTTTCAGAGAACAATATAGCTAGGACTTCTCCACTAAATCGATGAGATTAAATGATGTGTATTTATACTTCACTCGATAGTTTTTACTTGTTGTGAAACCTGCCAGATGGTTATCATAATCGTGTAGTTTCCATTTGAATTGTCATTTTACGAACAAGAACGAGCGATATGGATTAATATCGATAGGTCGATCGGTATCGCTTACTTGAAGTTTCTCGATCACTCGCCATATTTGCTCGATTTTCAATTACTTTGCCAGTTTACGGACAGGAATCGATAGTATCGATTGATATC
The DNA here is from genome assembly GCA_947359475.1 of Heligmosomoides polygyrus bakeri. NCBI lineage: Eukaryota > Metazoa > Nematoda > Chromadorea > Rhabditida > Heligmosomidae > Heligmosomoides > Heligmosomoides polygyrus. Next base: position 85,082,864 of record OX375866.1, on the reverse strand, counting down.
GATAGGTCGAGTAGTATCGCTCACCTTTTGTGAGACCTTTCCATCGCGCCGCATCCTTGTTTTCAAATAAAATGCCAGGAGAAGAATCGACGATGTCGATCAGTATCGACTGACTAATTGGAATCGCGTTTACGTGTTGTGAAGACTGTCCTCCATCCATTACGGTTGCGTCGTTTCCAGATAGGGTGCCTGTTTTAGGACAGAGTCGACATTATCGATCAATATCGATTGGTCGCTCGGTATCATTACGGTTGTGGGGACCGACCATCACTATATTCGTTTGTATCGGACGTTTGTATCGGACGGATCGGGAATGCCGGTTACGCCGTGTAAGCTTCTTCCACCGGCCATTAGTTTTGCGTGGATGCACGGACAGAAAAGAGTGGCGTAGTTTAGCTCGTTCATATACAAAGAAGTATTGGGCAATAAACAGCTCGCAAAAATAAACGTATTATAGTACCTCAGACCTATGGGAATGGCGAAAATATTGTATTCCCACCTTCAGCGCTATTTGAAATTCTTAAAATTCCTGCCGAGCGTGGACCGCAACGAAATTCTCTTATCAGCCTTTCACGCTATGGACTTTCTCGTTCTGTTACGTCAAAGCGAATCCAGGGGTCCTTCTTTCACCTTTCCTTCGTGCAAGGTTCTACAAACGTCTCCAATCCATAAACACGTTTTCGTTCCGTGACTGTGGCCGCCCTGTGAGCGGCTCCTTAAGTCCTAGATGGTTGTTGTGCAGCGCAGCTGGTGGTGCTCGCGATACGACTAATTCTACGCGCTCCATTGGCACTAAAATGACATCCGTCGTTTTTAGACGCGCGTTATTTTCAGTACGCTCGTCGCCATTTCGTTTTTTCACGATTCTGATATATTGCCAATAGGCTAGGGACAGCCGTACATGAAATTGGATATTCTTCTTCGTCTTGGTCGCCGGCACCTGTGCGCTTGGCTGACGACATCGGGAAGATATTCTTCAATTTCAGGATTTATTTCTCTTCTCTCACAACCTAAATTTGTGCGCTGAATGATTGAGTTCAAGCTGCCATCGAAATAGTTGCGTTAAATGCAAATTCTGCCATTCGATTAGCATAAATAAGTGCTTTTCTTCCATCTTAAACGATAAAATAATAATACGTGTCGGTATTAATTATTGACCAATTGATATTGTTTCCTTTCTGAGAAAGTTTCCAACCGCTGCCATAATATCATAAAAGATAAATAAATAAATAATTTATCAGTCGTGTCCATTGAGAACGATCGTTCAGGTGACTCTTCATGTATATGCGCTGTGACACCCGTCCAAGGGTTGTTAAATCGAGTGGGCAAACAGACAGGCAAACGTACAAGAGCTCTTTTAAACGCAGTATGACGTAGCTCGCTCTTGGGGCCTCGAAGATGCACCACGGGGTGCGGGAATGCGTCGTTGCTCCTACCGTAACCGCAGCGGCCAATCAGGTACTGGCTCACACGGGCAGGCTTCGTGATTGGCCACTGTAGAAGCAATGGCGCGTTCCCGCCATCATGCAGTGCGACTTCGCGGCATGTACCCATCAGAATTATAGAATAAAGATAAAACTCGGCGTTAACCAATCTCTATTCGGTATGTGCCATGTATTCTACTTCAACAGGATTTCGTGGAGGCAATTTGATAGCGTCTCTACTTGTAGAGTGGCAAAAATCAATATTATGGATCGGCTTTGATTGGACAGTCGATGTTCAACGGCTATCATATCTTTATCTATCGATAACAATCGTCTGGGTAACCATATATGTATGTACGCTTTGACGCCCAATCAGCGGTCATTAAATTCGCGCGGGCAGACGGACGTACAAACGGACGAAGGAACTCTTTCATACTTAGAAGGATATAGTTTTGTAAGATTTGAGGTATAAGGATAGAGGGGTTGTGCACCATGCATTCTACTTCTACTGGATGTCGTGGAGGCAATTTGATTATGCACTTGACCTTTTCAGTGACGCGTTCCTCCAACCTTAAATGGTGAAATTCAGATAAGAATCGCCACGGCACTTATTGATATTGCTTTCTTCCTAAGAGCAAGCCCAGCGGCGTCATAATAAATAGTATAATATAAAAAGTAATAAGTATAAATGTTAACGGTATTGTTAATAATACAAATATTAAGGGCGTTGATAAATATAATTATAAATATAAATATTAACTCTGCATATGCACCGTGAGGCCTGAGGCCGTGGTCGTTAATTCGGCGCAGACTAACAAATGGACGCACGAACGGAGTGACTTCTTCGCACGAAGAGGGACTACTTTATTCTAACTCAGGGATAAATTCATAAAAAAAGCATGACATGATCAAGCTGTAAATGGTGAAAGAAGCAGTAGGAGCTTGCTTTGGATGCGCCATGCGTTAAACATGAACTATTATAGAATGGGCCCTGAATGCTTACTTCGCTTGGACAACACATTCTGGCGATCAGCTGTAAATGTCATCGACTTTTTCTTCTTGGTCTAATGGAGGATATTTCGCCCTAAATGGCGACCGGTAGCACAGGGCTGTCGCTTGCACTACAATTCAAAGTTATTGGATCGGATCCCACCCGGGACGTGCTTGTCCTGCATCCCTCTGAGGTCGGTAAGTTGGCACCTGACTTGTTTGGGAACGATGAGACACTAGCTTGTCTATCGTGTGGCAACCGCGGACCTCACGGGATCCCGTAGACGTAGAATGCGTGGCGCGTCTCGCAAAGAGACTGACTGACGTCGACTTTACCCTTCATATAGTCTACGTGCCTCACCGTAAAAGAAAATATTCTGCCAGAGATCCTTTGCATCGCGTAAGATGAGCGGCGGGCAATTAGCCGCCGGCTTTAGGCGCTATTAATTCAATTTCATTGGCGTGCTATCGCCGTTTGTGGAGCGACAACAAGGCCTGGGTTAATCGCCGGTCGCTGCTTCCTGGTTTTTCCATCCTGTTGAAGTCGAAGGCACAAATAGGGTATAGAGTCTAGTGATAGTGACCCTTAGCAGTGGAATGGTTGCTGTAAAAATTCTCTTCTTCCTCTTTTAAAGGATGATTGCACTGTCAATCGTTTCAGTGATAAGGCCATACTTCAGCTACATGGCCCACACCTGCAGTAGGTCAAAACTCCTCTATTTCATGAAGTTAACAAGTAAGCTAACGGCGCGACTGAAATCCGGACGCACCGCCGGTCTGCTACATAGCAGTAAGACCAGCGAGAACCAATTCAAAATAGAGGTTATCCAAATTTAGGTGGGCTGCCTCTTTATATTCTATCTTCAGTTCGTTGCGAACATACTGCCTTAACAATAAGTAGCTAAGACAAACGAATGCTGTCAGAAATGATGACTGCTGGGCGAGCTGCTTCGCAAGTAAACAAAAATCAATACCAGCTCTAATCAATACCAGCTTCGATCGATATGTCGGTTTTTGTGCGGAATTGTGTAAGATTTGGCCGCTAGGTTGGGACCGTGCAAATCTGATGACCTACGAACCCTGGCGCTCTGTCCTTGTTCATATGTGCGTCCGTGCGGAACTATGTAATGGCCGCGCTTGGGCTTCACAGAATCAACAATTAATCGCCATCGATGGCGGCATATGGCCCGTTGTTCTTGATTTAAAAATTTTTCAAGTAATCAATATCGATCGATACTACTGATCTTAGTCGAAAACGGAACGTTTGAAGAGGGACCCACGCAAATGTGCAGGCTATTGAGCGGCCTTCCCTATAAGTGAACTGAATCGATCTGCCAATTAGCTTGGTTACCGATGGGCAGGCGGTGGGTTGTAGTTTGTCCGTTTGTGCGTCCGTTCAAAATTAATTGTTGCTGGACGAGCGTCACCGTTTATATACGAAATCAATCAACCGATCGTTATTGTTTGGTGCGCACATGATGGGTCACGTCGAATTTGGAACTGATTCTCTGGTAACGAACAATATTGATTGTTCAATCATCAAGTCGATCTATATTACCGATTTCATTCAAAAAGCATTCACGCAAATACATGGCCGTTGAGCTGGCTTTAGAACGAATCGAACCGAGCAAGGCCAGTCTATATACCTATGCCTATAAGTGTGAGATCCAATAGGCAGATGGTGGATCGTCGGTTTGTCTGTCTGTCCGCTCGCGAAAAATTGATGACCGGTTTCGATGACCGGTTAATGGTTTCGCTATATATATACGCATAATCAATAAATCGATATCTATTGATGAACGCCAATCGTAGGCCGCCGTATAGCCGGCTTGCAAAATCGATCGACCAATCAATATCAGTCAATATGTCGATTATTACCTTGAATTGATCATTTGAGGTGGGAGTCATGTAAATATGACAGCCGGAGGTTGGGTGCTCTGTCATCCGTTTGTCCATCTGTATGTCCTCGAAAAATTAGCTATCAAATCCAACATGAGCTGATTTCTTTTATGCGTTTTTATCACACAATTATTTCCAACTCAATTTTTTTTTAGTTATTCTGCAAAACTTTTTGCTGTAAGAAATGGTTTAAGAGACTGGAAACGACGCGATGTTAGAGAATCAACTTGAATCTCCTGGCCTTCTGACCCCATAAGTGTCGTCCATAAATTCTCCAGTTTTTTTCCTGTTCGTTCCTACTCGTCGTTCCAAGTAGCTCGGCTGCATGGCGTCTCTGCTCTGACAAGTGCATAACTCCTCGTTTTTAGGTCTGTTTGCTCTCGATGTCAAGTGTTCCACTGGGAATCCTTCGACTTCTTCTCCACGATATTGTTGCCTTTTTCGATCTTTTCCTTAATTCACTACAATTGTCGCTTCTCAGATATCTCCTACCCTTGGGAAGTCTTATCGACAACCGTGTATAGCCATTTACTCGACTTGGTGGATAGCCATTTACTTTATCGTTCCACTCAATTAAATTGAATGATGTGGTGCCCTTCGAACAAACCGACGTCACTGCGCAATATGAGCACATTAAAATGACCGTTTTATAGCATTTTAGGCGAAAAAAGGGCACAGCTCACCTTGTACGGCATGGCGCAGGTTTGTGTTTAATGTGGTGAAGCACGAATCTGTAATTTTTGAATTTCCTAATTTTTCGCAGTCCTCTTTTTAATGGTTCTAGGCGCATTTCATAGCTCTAAGATATCAGTTGTTAGCAATGAAACAATAGGAGTCACAAGCATTTACAATGCTTCCACAATATCACGAAAAATGAAAGTGCATGGCGCGTCCTGAAGGATCACACAAGCATCAGCCCCTAATGTTAGCTTCCTCCTTCGTTAGCGTTCTCAAGTGAGTCGCGTGAATTTTAAGAGAGCTACGATTGGATCGAACAATGAATGTCGATCAATAATTGACACAATTGATTGGTGTTCATCGTTCGATTAATATCGATCCCATATTGTCATTTATGTATTGATAGGTAGCTGTCGACCAACCGACCGACTGAAAGACACTTCGCCAAAATAAAAATAAAAGCAATGACAAAGAACGGTGTTATTCAGTCTTCATTTTTTGATGCCCCACGCAGTTTACTTCTACGGGATGTTGTGGAGACCGTTTAAACCACCGTTTAAACCACTTCGCCTATACAATGACTTGCGGAGGCCAACCGTTAGTAGGCCTGGGCGGGATCCGAACAGACGTCTCTTTCAACTGCGCCACGGCGCGTACTTTAAGCTGTTAATATATAGAATGAACGCCTTTTCGGATATTTTTACAAAGGGCACAGAAATTCTATCAGAATGTTAAGTAACTTGTGGCGTCATCCAAGAGAACGATAATATCGATTGATATTGATTGTACTGTCGATACTGTTCTCCTGCTTGAAGTCTGTCCGATAGTGCCAAAAGTCGGTGCCATCGCCCGATATTGATTAGTCGATCGATACGTTTTAACTGTAGTGATACCAGCGATACCTATTATACATCAATAAGCGATTTTTGTTCAACAGTAGTGGAGTGGATTGTATCGAATGAAGCTGGTTTCCTGCTTATTTATTTCTATTTTTGTTGTTATTACTATTATTTTTTATTTTCTTTCCGTTTTTATGAATAAAAAATATAAAATTATAAAATATAAATTTTAATATGTACAATTTAATTTTTATGTACGGACGATTCTCAATTCAGTCGCTGATTTAGTGCCAAAAATCGATGCTGTCGCCAGATATTAATTACTGAATCGATGCCGTTTACTTGTAGTGAAGTCTATCCAACGGCTATCATATGCCCCTTACCTCAATTAGCCATCTCTGGTCAACAGTGAATCATGTCCTTTAATATTGATTTTTGCTTTATTTATTGATGTCGTTTTTATTTTTTGGTTTTTCATTGTTTATTTTTGTATTATTTTGTTGCTTGGTGTTTAACTGTTGTGAAGCCTGTCCAACGCCTTTTATATCTATTCGCAAGGTTTTCAGTTTAAACCTCAAAACGTCTAGACGAGGAGAAAGGACGGTCCTAATAAATCCTGGAATGCGCCACGCATTCTTCTTCCACGGGATGTAGTGGAGCTATTTAATTGTGTTTTTTGCCTAAGAAATAATTTGTGGTGGTCAGCTAATGGACATATCGTGGCGTTGTCCCTTCACGACAAGTCCGGCACCAATTTAGTAACCTCGAACGGATGAAGTTCGGCCTGGGTGGGAAGTCCGGACCTGGAACCTGAAATCGAATGTGCGCAATAGGCCTCACCACGCTCTTATCTCTGCTTAGTCAATGAGACACTGAGAGAAAAAGCCGCGCAAACGTCTTAAGAAGTTTCCACTGATTTTGTTCACGTTTTCCTTCGCTTGAGCAATCTCTTCACTCTTAACCCTTCCTTAAGGTCGTCTGACTGGCGAAATGGCCATGACTTCTGAATTTCTTGATGATTCCACAACTCATCCTCTCCCGATACCTTGAAGTAGCTGCGATACAGCAGGTGAAAGAAATTAGCCTCAAAACAAGCGTGCTAACAACAAACAGAAGCAATTGGAATTCCGAGCCGGTGGCCTCTTTTCTGTTGTTGTTCCTTTTCGATTGCGTTGTTGGCGACAATCTTTCGCTATATAGTCGCTTATTTGTTTTTTATTTAGCACTTTTTCTATTCATTTGTTTACTAACGGTAAGCATCATAAACAAATTTGATTCAAAGTAGATAGTAGGCTGTCCAAAAATCAGCCATCGCTTTAGATCTGCATTAACTATGCTGCCTTTTTGAAAGAGCTTTGAGAGTTCCAGCTTCGAGTTGTTAAAAATCTTAGTATAGAAAGAATAATTTATTGTCAATAAATAATTTGGTGATTTTAAAAGTTTTTTTAGTATAGTTATTCAGTGCCGGTACGGCGTACCTAGAGAAGACCTCAAAAATGACAACTAAACCAATAGTAACGATCACTTCTAACCCGAACAAGTTCCCTGGCTTGCCTAGGGAAGAAAGAAAAGCCTAAGATAGTTACAATAACGAATTCATTTTTAAATAAAACAGATATATAAAAATATATTACAAAGTATAATAAAAATAAAAACGATTAAAGACGGCGTTATACCATCCCTTCTGGGGTGCGCCACGCACTCTCCTTCTAAGAGATGTCGCGGAGGCAACTTGAATGCGTATTTGGCCATAAAATGACTTGCGCTGGCCAGCTTATTTTTAGAGCCTGTTATTATTATCACGCTATTGTTTTATCATTATTTTATTATTAGTTATTGTTATTCTTTTATCATTACATTCTTCTTCTTCTTCTTCTTCTTCTTCAGCGTTTGCCCTTCTTCGTCGCGGCGTCCGCTCTTCTGGTGTCGTAACGCTACCTGTCCCGATCCAGCGCTAGATCAGGGTGGACACCAGCCGCTTTCAAGTCCGTATGTAACGTATCAGCCCAGCGCTGCTTCGGACGCCCTTTAGGCCGCTTTCCTGACACTTCCAACTCAAGGCCTATCTTGCGGACGCTGTCTTCTTTCCCACGCAGAACGTGGCCGTACGATCGCAAGCGAGCTTCCCGCATCTTGTCAGCTATCGGCGTGATACCGAACTTCTGCCGAATGGCATCGTATTTCATCGTTATAAAGGATAAGGATAAAGGACGGCGTTACTCAATCCCTTCTGGGATGCGCCAGCGCATTCTACTTCTACGGGATGTCGTGGAGGCGACATGAATGCGTATTTGGCCATACAATGACTTGCGGTGGCCAGCCGATGAACAAGTCAGCGCTCTATCCTTCCCAGACACGTCTGGTACCAATTCACCGACCCCGGAGGGATGGAAGGCTTGGTTGGCCTGGGCGGGAAATCCGAACCAGGAACCTGGTATCGGGTGCACGCGACAGTCGCACCTCCTCCGACTGCGCTACACGCGCCCATCGTTATATCATCGTTATATCATCGTTTTATCATTATATTATTATATTTATTTTATTATATATTTTATTAATTTATATTTTATATTATTTTTTAAATTTATTTTTCATATTATTTTATTTTTATTTTTATATTTTATTTTTATTTTGTATTTATTTTATATATATAATATTATTATCCTCCTAGAAAAGTTTGGTACCAATTCATCAGCCCCAAAGCAATGGAAGGCTTTGTTGGAGTCGGGAAACGTGAACCAGGAACCTGGTATCGCGTGCATGCGACTGCCAGCACTTCCTTCTACTGCGCTTCAAGTGCCCAAAAATGAAAACGCAAATATAACAAAGAAATTTGACAGTTATGTTAGTTAGTTATGTCTTGAGGGTTGTAGTTTCAATGTATTTTATTACTGATTGATTCTCCATCGCTCTATTCTAGTCTTAAGATCGTAATGCTAATAGTTGTTTGTGCTTTTCCAACGTTGTTTGACTGCGACGAATAAGCTCTCTGGTCCTAGGCGGGACTTGAGCTTGTAACCCCGTGCTTTGGCAAACTGCGCCATTTCACCAGCTGTTGCTATGTGTTGCAATATCCTACTACACGCGGAAAACTTAGTTTCTCCGTTTGTCCAGGTACGCGTCTGTCTGCGCAAATTCAATCTCCGCTTATTGGCTGTCGAAAGGTCTTTTTGTGAATTCGAATTTTTTCACCGGATGTTAGTTTTCGTGGAGGCGGGCTTTTTCTTATAGTTGGTAAATAAATAAACAGTTAAACCGGTAATGCTTGTTGTTTTGTGATGCCTACCCACTGATTACTTGTTATACTTTGGCAAAAATCAATAATGTTGATCCGCACTGATTGGCACCTGGGACGAAATCTGTCAATCCGCCATCGCATTTGCGTGAACCACAATCACCATTTAAATGACCATTCCTGGGCATAGATCGAAAACATGAATCGATTCTGCAATTGTGCTCTAAGGACCCATTCGAATAGGTATTCGAATGACCTATTCGAATAGGTCGAATAGGTGTTCAAATGACTTTTATTAGAGCTCGAATATTCGAATTCGAATTTTCAAAAAATTGCATCTTTAAATGTATTCGACGTATTGAAAAAATCGAGCTTTCGACTGTATTCAAATTTAAGTATTTAAAAAATCGCATTTTTCAAATATAGATATTTCACACAGGAAATAGCCCGCTTCTTCAATCTGCTTCACAAAGCGGTTGCTATCATTGAAAATTTTAAATCATTTAATGCACAATACGAAACGGGTGAGATTGGGGTCGAAATTGGGTAAGTCATTGTTCCTAAAGAGTACTGATACCAATTCACCGAACTCGAAGGGATGGAATTCTTAATAGGTCTGGGCCGGGGAACCCCGAACCAAGAGCCTGAAATCGGTCAGGTGCACGCGACAGCGGGCGCTTCCTCTGACTGCGCTAACCCACTCGCCTTCTCAGAATGTCTTTCTTAAAAAAAAGAAAAATCTCCTCGCCGTTCGTCTACAGCATTCGTGCTCTCGGAAAAATTCATTTTCGGGTGAGGAAAAACAGTACTCTGGAAATAGGGGATGCTGAAAATGATTGAAGTTTGTGAAATGAGATCCACATGTCGTCATTTCTCATTCCCTTTTTCCTCCGATTTTATTGGCCTTCTGAAAATTCACTCGTCACAAGCAGAGACTGCGTTACGCCTTAACCGGACTATTGTGGTTAATGCTACTTGATCGAGCTTAATGCAAATGAAGCTTCTTTGTCGACTTTTTGAACTCGTTCAGAATCAGCCCCCTATCCAACGATTCGTGGAAATTTGCCGGCGTATAAATGCCGAGGGATTCGACTAATAAAGTGCGACTGTGGCGCATATGTTCGTCGGCTAATCGCGTTAGCTTAGAGCGTGTGTCGTCGTCGTCATCGTCATCGTCTGGGCTCAGCCGTTACTATTCACAGAGCCAGGCTATTCATCTGAGACCCTCTTCTTCGGGCCGCCTACGGTAGCCACTTTCTATACCAGAGGTTGGTCTTTTTTCTCATGGAGTTATTGTATTCTTAGAAATGTTGAAGACGAATAGGTATAACCACGGAACACAACTGTAGACACGGTAAACGACTCGCAATCCTTTGACGGTGAACTGCAAGTGAGGCAGGGTGGTATCAGACGCGGTGAGATGTCACCCGCAGGTGAAAGCTGGGTGAACTCACCGAGCACTGCTAGGTGAACTGAATTCGAACTGCAGGTCGAGGACCTATATTACGATAGTCTAGGCGGAAATTCAAATGTGGTTTGTGAAGTTCTCCGCACTTTTCACAAATACTGTTTAGATAAGGTTTAGTATGCTTAGTTTTGGTCTATCCCGATATCCAAAGGCGTCTGTAGTTTACATATTTACAAGCTGTAGGAACTCAGCTGTAGGAGCTGTAGGAAAATAACTCGTATACCTCATATATTGCGACAATTCGGTATCACAAATAGAATATGAGGCAGGAGGGATTGGTTGACCCAGAGAGAAAGCCTTTCTCTTATGAGGTCAAAGGGTAACCCATTAGGAGATGATCAGGCGTGGACACAGTTAGCAGCAGCCTTGAGAAGCACTGTGTCACAGGGGTTTTCGATAGTCCTATAGATCATCGGACACCTCACATTATTCGAGGAAACCAAAGAAGGAAGGTCTGCAATGTACACAAGAAACAGTAGAGGAGACAAAACGCCTCCCTGTTGGAGGCCGCTATTACAGGGGTAGATGTTGGAGAGGAATTTTAAACACTAACCTGGAACGTATGGCCCATAAAGAAGCTTTCAATCCAGCGCACAAAATCGGGGTGAATACCAATCGCTTTCAACTTACATACTGATTAACCATATTAGAATGAGGAACCTTGTCGACGCACTCGAAAACGCAAAGTGATGAGGAAAATTGGAAGTGGAAGAAATGAAGAAATAGTGGAGTTACTTCTTCGCACCTTACCGCCTCATAACAAGAGGTGGCGGGGCCAAGCAGTGGTGCAAGTTCATTTTTACTTTTCAGCCAAGTTTCAGAGATGAAGGCAAGATAATACATAGTTCTCATCCAAAAGAGAGCAACCCAATTCCTGTCTAAAGAGCGGACATTTGAAAGAAGACGTTTAACTATACATTCACTATACATGAAGGTGGCGTCTAATTTGTGTAATATTGAATTGCATTTTTATTGTATTTTATCTATATTGCACTTGTATATCGAAGGGCAACTATAGTTCATGGATGAAGTTTCACCGGCGGCTGAGCGGAATTTCATCAGCAGTGGAATTAGCCACTTTGGGCGCGACTTTGAAATTGGTCAAAGCTTGTTGAACACTACGTTTCAAACTCCAATTCAAGAGATTTCGTTGAATATCATGAGAAATATCGTTCAGCTGTCGGACAACTTTTTCGGTGAGTGAAATCTTCTGAGTTGTCTTTCCGATTCACCGCTGAGAGTGTCTGATCGTGAGATGATATAAAATGAGGGCGGCGTGAAGTGACGTGTAATTTGTGTAATTGCACAGAAGCCTCACATTACTGACGCTGCGCGCGAGGCAAGTTGAGCTCACTCGTTGTTTAAAATCCTGTTGAACTAGCGGTGAGAAGCCGTTCACTAGCAAGCGATCATCCTGTAATCTATCGATGAATTGCATGTAGCCAGCTCTTTGCTTGTCATCGGAAGTTCACCAGTAGTTGACCGGCAGGGGTTTCAGAACTACATATGCTCGCCACATGTATTCTCCATCGTCCTCTATAGGCACCAGTAACTGGCACATGTCTTCGAGTAAAGTTGGTCTCAAATGGGCGAAAATCCCGTCACCTATCGGTAAATTTCACACAGCGACCATTTGACCTTCTTATTGACCAGCAGTTCACCGCTAGGTGTTTCGCAAGTATTCTCGCCACAGCTGTGCAATATCGTCCTTAGTTACATCGTTATAGCGACATGTGCCTCTAACGAAAGCAGGTCACGAATGGCCGAAAATCCGGTCACCTATCGGTGAATTTCACGTAGCGAACAACTAACCTTCCACTTTACCGGAAGTTCACCCCACAGCTGACCGCTCGGAGTTTCGGAATTATGCTCACCACAGCTGTGAGATCGACCTACTTAAACACCAGACTTGGATAGGGTTCTTTGACAAATATTTCTGCCTTCGATTCAATTAAAGTAATATTCTCGATCCTGTTCCACAAGGAAAAACTTCTTGGTTTTTCGAGAACAATCGGATTTGGATCACGTCTAGCTACCAATTGCTTATAAGCAGCAGCAATTATCGAACAAAAAGTGGAATAATGGCCGGCGCTCTCGTTCCTCATTTACATCATCATATCGGGAAGCTCGTTGAAAGAAAGAACTTCCGATGCAGTTCTAGATTAGTAAGGCACCGCCGTCTCACTAGTAGTCGTATTATTTTTCGGCTTAAATATCATCTTAAAAATAAATAACATTGCTAGATTGTCATGTTAGATTAGTAACAACAATAAGTGACAAGAAAAACAAATATTATATTAACGAAGTTAGGTACTTAGCGAATTTTCGCCCGATCCATTGGAAGGAGCGGGCTAGGCCCTAGCCAATAAAAGCACTGACTGCACCAGCTACCTGTTCGTACCATCCAGCACTAGCAGCCGAGCCGCAATATCTTTACTTATTTCTCTGTCAGGTCGGTGGGTCTAAAAGCCGATAAGTGCCTAGAATTTTTGAGTTTTTGAATTAGTCGATTTTTTTCTGAGATCCTTGTGCAAATTTTACGTCAACTTTATTCTTCACGTTCACTTTGATTTCCATAGTTTTATGTCACAATGTCCTGCCACAAGTAAAAGGGCTAACCCTGCCGTTGGCCTCTCTGTTCGTCCTTCCGCACAAAATTAGTGCTAACTAGTGTTGCTCTCAACCATTCAGCTTGTCCGTTTGTCTGTCTGTTCGTTTGCCCGCGCAAAATTGATGACCGCTAGGGTTGCTTTCATCGATGTTTTCTAAATTTATTGTTTTTTGCTTGAGGGCGTGTGTAGTTAGAAGAAACCCATCGAATCGATCTATGAGTCGGATCCCGCCTGTACAACCCAGCCTTCCCTCATATTTTTGTGTCACAATGTCCTGGTACAGTTAAAACAGCTACCCTGTCCACTGTTCTGTCTGTTCGTCCGTCCACGCAAAATTAGTGGCCGCTAGAGCTGTTTTCAACCGATCGGTTCTACTTTCTCTACTAGGTTGTTGTGGCGATTTCAAACATCCTAAAAAATCGTCAAATTTCTTAGAAAGTGCAATCAATTGATATATTTTGCCTTGGCCGAGAAAGAAAAAGAGAAATAGCCAACGTTATAGTCTAGCTTAAGTGAAAAGATGCTTCATGGGCAGAGTTATGAATTTTTCAATGCAGGCGTCAGAAATTGACGGAATTTTTCGTCTAACCTATTATTCATTTATTTATTTAGAAGTAGATTAATAAATCTGAGGGTGCGTGGTTGTACTAGTTTAGGGATGATGCCCAATGTGCTCGGCTATCAGCACCTTGTAATTTGACGTCGGCGTTCTCGACTAATGTGCCAGATGACACTCCACGTCGCCGCTAATTGTATGTATCTTCGGCGAATCGCTGCTGCTGCCGCTGATTCCTTACACTTTTCGCGGCTAATATACTGAATATGGTTGGGTTAGGCTAATCAATTTAAGGTCTTCAATGCTTGGTCTTCATCCTTATTTTATCCTGGTTTTGGCTGAGAACAACCGGCGCTTATCCTTCTTTTATCCTTGTTGGAGAGGTGGAGTGTCATCTGGCACATTGTCCTTGTTCTGCCTGAGAATAACCGACGCTTATATAGGTCGATTGAACACAGCTGTGGTGAAAATGATCCAAAAACTCCTAGTCGTCAACTGCTGGTGAACTTGCGGTGATGTAAAAGGAAAACCGCTCGTTATCGTCTTGCGAAATTCGACGACATGTGATCGGTTTTTCGCCCACTGTTCAGCGATTGTCTTCCGGTAGTTCAACAAGGATTTTAAGCAAAGAGCATTCACAACCTCTGGCACTTGTAGAGGTCAACTAGAATGGCATCTATAGTTCACCGAAGAAGTTGGTCGGTAGGTGAACAGTGTTGCTCCTGCGAGTTAACGAAATTTCCATGGCGAGTTCAAGCGCATTTTTCATCGAGCTTTAACCCATTTCAAACTCCCGCTTAAATTTCTCACTTGTTGTGTTGCTGGTGAAATCCCGTTCATCTATCGGTGAAATTTCACCAGTGAGCTATAGTTGCCCTTACAGTTGACCACCAGTGTATGGGACTTTTTTTACACGTAGCGTCTGTACGCGACGTTGCTACGCAATTACCCAAATTACGCTTCATCTGACGCTGGCATTCTAAGTCATTTCGAACACTTCCAGCTGATCGCTGGGAGGACAACTATAGTTCGCCAAGGAAATTTTCCCGCCTAGGAACAGTATTTCTGTAGAAGCTCAACGAATTTCTTCGGTGGAATTTTAAAGCGTAATTTTCGGCAAGTTGCAACCCATCAGAAACACTCTCGTGCCCAAAGTGATTAGATCCACTGCTCATGAAATTTCAATATTGAACTTTAGTTAACCGCTGTGAGTGTCTGAGGTCGTCTCTATTCACACATAGTTGGCCGCAGAGTCATGCTAGCCACTGCTGTGATCCACCTTCCTGCTTAGCAGCCGAATGGCTCCCGATGAGATTTTGTACCATCGGCATGAATCCGCGCCCACTTCTAGCTTCTGAGCGGTGGTCATATTGTAAATCTATGTACTATGTGCACCATTGATAGTGTAGTTGTTTGAGAGGGCGACAGCAAAGCTTTCGTTCATCGCTCACGCGCGCCAGAAGAGCCGAATGGGTAGTTGTTTCGTAGATGAAGTCAGACCATTTTCTCGACGCAGTTAGCCCAGTCTTTAACGGATCTCTTTCGAAGGACTACAGCGAAATCAATTGCGGAAGCAGTCCACCCAATTTTCGACGATATGACTCATCTAATTGTGCCTCAGGGGTTGAAATGTCGACAGGATTCAGGATGACTCGAGTGAACAGCTTGTAGACTACGGACAACAGACAGATCTGGCGATAGTTGCCAATGTCGTGCACGTTTCCCTTCTTGTACAGCAAGACGGTCCTGTTGGTCTTCCACTGAGATGGAGCCTTGCACTCTGATAGGTAGCGTGTGAAGAGCCGCGCCAGGAAGTCGATTAGCGTTGACGGGAGAAATTTCGGGTGTTCCGGTCTGATCCTGTCGGGAGCGAATGCTGTACGCTTCTTCACCGACGAGATGGCGTGTCGGATCTCAGAAGGGAGGATGGAGGGGACGACGCATCCATGTTGGTGGCATAGGGCAGGTGGACGTGGCTATCGAAGAGATCGGAGTAGAGGTGTGGATGACCTTCTCCATAGTCCTTCTGCTCTTCACCGACGGAACTATCACCTCTTCCAGTCTTCTGGAAGAGGTGATGGTTTCTTCGGAACGTCGGAGAGCGGTCATCTTGGAATTGAAGTTGGCGAAGTTCCGGCGGGCATTGCGGATGCTCAAACCTGCCTCTGCAGCTTCTGTCAACACTACGCCCCTTCTCTCCTTAAGATCTTCCTTTATCGCAGCTCTGCATAGCTTCGCAAGCTCGGACATCAGTTGATAGTTGCCTTGTGCTCGTACTGCTCCAAGCTGGCGTATCAGCTCATGAGTTTTCAGAGACGGACGCCTATTGGTGGCTTTCAAGCTCTCGGCTCCCATATCGCTATCGCGGAGATGGTGCACGAAGCGGTCGTATCCTTCGTCGATGTTGTCCATGATGGTATTCTACCAAAGGCAGGCAAGAGAGGTATAGAGATCCCAGTTGATGGTCGTTCTGGGACTCTTCTTCTTGAACTTTGCGGCCCTCTATTCTTGACGCGAAAACCGGAACTTCGCGCGAAGGAAGCGGTGGTCCGCCCATTGAGGAGCTTAGAGACAACGGAGACGTTGGCCAAGCAATATTTGCGGTTGAAGATGACGTGGTCGATCTTGTTGTGGGACTGGCCCCCGGAGGATTCCCAGGTCCATCGTAGGGCAGGAGGCTTCTGGAACTGTGAGTCTCGATGGATGGTCTTGGTCGACATGATGAACTCAGACAGTCTCTCGCCTGTCTCCTTCCACTCTAAACCGTGGATTCCGATGTGAAGTTCTTCCAGCGACCTTCGTGGCCCAAGGCGTTGGTGTCGCCGATGATCACTTTGTAGATGGTGCAAAAGGCCTCGACGACTTCTTCGTCGTAGTCGGATGTTGGGGCATAAGTGACAAACACAGACAAAGCTGGTACGTAGCCACATCGGTTCAGTGCAGCCGTCCGACTCGGCTTGTCAGAGACTCGCACAAATCGAAGATGTTCATCCCCAACGAAGGCACCATCACCGCCATTCCCCTGCTGTCGCATGTTCCAAGGAACAGTTCTTTTCCAAAGTGGTAGGCGGCGTGTACATGGCGGAAGTCTCCTCGTCTTCGTCATTTTGACTAAGTTGTACTTGGTTTTCTTGGCTGGCATCATCAGGTGCTCGACGGATGCTTCCGGTGCAATTCGACCACCTCGATTGAAGCATTCGTGTGTCTGGTCGGTGTCGCCGCTCAGTTCCATCAATCTCGCACCTCATAACCCAACCGCCGCCCTCCTCCACGCCTCACACGTCGTGCCTGCCGTACCCACCTCACTCCAATCATCGTCGTCGCCGCCGCAGTCGTCGTCGTCGTTGTCGTCGTCGTCGTCGTCGGGTCGACCTCGTTAAAAGATTAGAGCACAGAAAACGCTTCAGCGAGGGACGGCACCTCATTCATGCGGTCGTCCAGTGTCTCGAGCAATTCTTCTGGAGACTAAGTGTGTTTTTGGTGACGTGCCAACTACGATGGTTTCCGCTGGCTCCATCAGTAGCCAATGGGCTCAACCATTCGGCTTTAGAGAGGCTCATAATTACTTTACACTTCGTGTTTGTTTCTCCAGTCCAAGTGCTGTGAACGATGCGAGATGATTTGTCGTTTAAGAAATCCTTGGGAGATTCTACCACACCGAACACTTCACTATGAAGTATTTCTAGGATTGCATGCGTTGTAGAACAGTCGAAGAAGACGCCGGTTGTCGCCGCACCCAACTCCAGGTTTCAGGTTCCGATTCTCCAACCTTGCCAGCCAAGCCGACGCTATCTCCGGGGTAAAGGACCAGACCAGATTTGTCCGGAAAGGTGAAAACATTGGCTTATTCATCGGAGGACCACCGCAGGTCACTCTGTAGGCCAAATACGCATCCAAATCGCCTCCACAACTTCCCGTAGAAGTAGAATGCGTGGTGAATTCTGGAAGGAATTGTGGAACGCCTTGCGCATTAGGATAAATTTCTCCTTCTCCATCCTTAAATCAAGAGCAGCTAGCTGTCGTTAGCTGAGGTGGTAAGATCCTTCTGCGTAAAAGAGATATGTAGTGTCTGTTTGTCCGTCTGTCTGTCCGAGCAGGACCCGAACAGGCACCTAGATCGACATTATCGACCTCCGCTAAACATTGACCGCAGGGGTATACTGAGTTCAAGAAGTATAGATCTTCTGGCAGTTATCGATTGATCCGATCAATTGTTGCGCGTACTTGACCTTCCGTGGTAAGAATCACCCGGACGTATTGGCTGGAGGAGAAGCTTCGCAGCAAGCAAACAGTATCGATTGGCTGGCATAATCGTTCAATTTTATTGATGGGTGACGTAGTTGACAGGTGGAAATTACGCGTATATGTTGACCAGTGGATACAGTCCAGAGACATCAGCGCGTACCTCAATTGACAAATCGATCGATAATGACCAGCTAAATGCGCAAACATTATCGATCGGTTGGCCATTATTGATCTGTTTGTCGATTGGTGCCTGTACTTGATTTTCTTTGGTGAGAATCACTCGAATTAATTGGCCGGTGTACAGTGCTCACAAGAGGGAATTGTGTAGTATCGATGTGCTGGCCATAATAGATCGATTTTATCGATCGTTATCCGTATTTGAGGTGGAAACCACGTGAAGATGTTGCCCGATGAACAGGCTCCACAGCAAGCTCTGTCGATCGGCTGACCATTATCGATCGATTTGTCGATTGACGTCTGTACTTGACCTATCGTAGTGAGAATCCCATGATCGTATTGATCGGGGGATTGTGCTCATACCAAGGGACAGTATCGATGGCCTGGCCATTGTCGATCGATATGATCGATTTATTGTGCTTTTATTGATGACTGTTCATGATTGATCATTTGGGTTCGGAATCACGCGATTATGTTGGCCGGTGGAAAGAACTCACAGAAGGTGAGCAGAATCGATCGGCGGAAAGACTATTGATCGATTTTATCGATTGTTGTTCATAGCGGACACTATGCGAATATGATGGACGATGGACAGGCCTCACAACTGTCGGTCGATTTCAATTATTTGTTTATTTTATTACCTTTTAAACTTTAATATTATTTTTAAAAACAATTAATTTTAATATAATTTTTTATAATGTTCTTATTAGAAAAAAATAAGAAATAAAAGGTCGATTCTTTTCAGTAGCTGCGCGAGGGAGAGCCAATGGTTAAGTAGAAACCAGACCGCCGAATATTAGGCAGACTGACCATGTGATGTGGTTAAGTGATAAAAGACAACGCTTTGTGGCGAGTGAATGTTCCAGGGATGCGCCACGCATCCCAACTCTCGGAGCTTTAAGTAGATCTGATCAGCAAGCGTCTGCTGCCAAAAGTCCTCCTACCAAAGGCAAGGAGTATCTTAAAACGGATGTCAAAGGTTCGTTTCGCCACAGATTCAGACGAGAAAGTTGACGAACAAATGCGTCCTCTCCGCTTCTTCATGACTCCGTTCTCACGTCGGAAGCGAATCCACCCAGACGCGAGGACGTCGTCGTCGGCCGCGATTCGCCGTCGGCTTCCACGCACGCACGCGCGTCCGTCGTCGACGAAAAAACTTCCTTTCTGTCTGGCGCCTTTCATAAATCATCGCCGCCAGTTGTCTTGCTCGCGCTGTTGGCCAGCATTTTAATTAATTTCCTCCCTTCTCTCTCTTCTAGGCGCCGATTTCGTTTGATGAATGACGACTTTAACTTCGACTCGTGTGCTAAGTATGTGCGCAGTTCTACTTCCGAGCCTTCGAGATTTACTCCTTATTCATGTCGCCCTTTCAAAGCGTGGCACTTCGCTTTCAATCCCCTCAAGTAGTGTAGAGCTTGATGTGAAGATCTTACGCTTCGAGATTTAGTCGGAATTGTTTTCGTCCCCAAGGACATCAAAAACGAAACGAACAGAATGCGACTGATGTGCTTCAAGGTGACTGTAGGCTTCATACCTTATTCATTTTAAACCGTACAGTCTTCAAGCAAAGGTAAAAGGTGTCCAAAGCCTATATGAGCACTTAATGAGTAACAAAGGCAATGTTTTACTGTTATAATTAGGTTGCCCGGAAAATTCTGGCGTTTTCGACTGGTCTACTTCAAACGATGACGAAAACTGAACGAACGATAGCTTCTCCAGTGCGATACTTGTTGTTGATTAGTTGATTAGTTCCAGCGAAAAAACTGGGTGTTTGGGATTCGACGAATCGATGGTCCTGATTTGCGAATGTTCTACCGGTGAGGGTTCTGAAAGTGCTTGAAAAGGTGGTAGTGCTGGCGCAAGTTCTGATGAGCATGGCGTGCAGAAAAACGGGACCTCTTCTGTTGGCCAGTGCCGGCTGCAGCTTACGCAGTATTCATTGCATCTCATCGACTTCGTCACGGTAGTACTATGCAGTGAGGGTTCGGCCTGATTCCAGAAAGTTGTAGTGAATCACGCCAGCCGCCGACCACTAAACTGTTGCCATCGTCTTTTTCTGTTGGGATTTCTACTTGGGGAAATGTCTGGAGGTCGAGAGGGAGGGGAGGTCGTAGATATCAACCCACTGCCCTGAACGTGTTCGGTTTGACGATTCGATCCAAAAATGGGTGGTTTTGGTTCTAGAGAAACAAAGAAGAACGATTTCGAAAGGCGACAAATCCTGGCGGTCAGTCAAATGGTGGGCATCCATTTTTCGAGCTCTCTCGCCTTTCCTCGCCGTTTCAAATCCATCTGTAATAGCAGACTTACCGAGCTAGACCTTCTGTAATCTGTTTGCGGTGGATTAACCTCCAAGAAGGCCTTTGAGACGTCGTACTGCATTGCTGTAGGTCTGCCGCTTCGGGGTGCATTTTCAACCATAAAAATATTGCTTCAAGTAAAATGATAAATTTATTCAAAAAGTGTTGTAAGTTTTGTTTTAACTTAATCTAATATTTTATTCTTTTTGTTTTAGTTATAAAAAAGTGAACTTATAAAAATAATTAGGTAAAACAAGTATTTTTTCTTAGGATGCTTTACAAAGGTGAAATAATAATGTATTTTTTAAATATATACTTTGGCTTTATTGGACTGTATTCATTTGAACTCACAATATGCCTATCTGTTTTACGAAGTGTCTATTTCATTTTGAAAGGTGTCTCGCTTAAATGATAATGGTTTTTATTTAAATTTTCTAACTTGTGTAGCTAATTTCTTCGAAAATTTTCTTAATGAGATACGTAGATTCATTGACATACCAAGGGCAAGTGAAATTCTGTTCAGTGAGAGTGAGAGTAAAGTTGGGCGTTAATCAATCTCTTTTGAGATGCGCCACACAGTCTACTTCCAGAGGGTTATTGTGAAGGCAATTCGAATGTGTATTTCGCCTGTACAATGACTTACAGTAGTCATACGGAGGTCAGTTACATGCATTCTCCTTCTCAAGCAGGTCTGGTACCAGTTCAACGACCCTGGTGGAATAATTGTCTTGATTGGCCTTCCCAGTATCCGGACCAAGAACCTCGATTCGAGGTGTACGTGGCCGACACCCACTCCGACTGCGTTGACGCGCGCCCTTTTCCAACCTCGCCGCGTAAGCTAAGCTAGATTTTTCTATATTTTACATTTGTTATATGGACACTGCCTGCATATGTGTTCAGCAGTGCTAAATCTCGCCTTCACATCAAGCATCCCTGCTTTGCGCAGATGTGGAGAACCCGGCTACGGTCGCTGTTCTCGTCTGCGTCCCGAAACAATTTGAGGTTATTTCCGGAGCCATCAAGTCCTCACTCAGTTCGGAAAGATCATATGTTATCTTTTTTTCCGGTTTTTTTCGGTGAAGACGCACTGCGAGGGGTTGCGGAAAAGCGCCTACCACAATCTTACCGTAAACACGGCAGCCAATCAGGCGCTCATTCAGCTGCGCGGTCAGAGCACATGATTGGCTGCCGCGATTACGGTAGCAGCGGCGCGTTCCCGCATTCCTGCGGTGGATCCTTGCGACATGTACCTATTTTTCTTTGCAGAACACACCACTGTGTTGTTTTACACTCTTCTAAAAGTCGCAACTAGTCACCGATGTGGCCTACATAATGGCGGGAGGGTGGCATCTCATGGTCAGACCAGTCAAGCCATATAGAATGGATGTGCTCCAGAGGGGCGTGTAGCTTTGATGCTGTGATTCCTGTAACTGGCTGGCGCGTTTTTACCTCCCTTATGTAAACCACATTAACGACTACTATTCAAATTGTTTTTATAAGGCAAAAGGTAAAGAGTGGATGGATGTCAACATTAATAGCTGTATCTCTGGTATGCGCCATGCGTTGCGCTTTCACTCGATGAATTGGCTTGTAAAGTGACTCATGTTAGCCAGCCGACGGACAGGTCAGGGTTTTATCTGGCAATCCACCTAGCCCGGGTGATGGAGGGCTTGGATGGCCTAGGCGAGATCCGAACCAGAAAAGTCGATTAGGGGTCAATACGACAGGCGGATCCTCGTCCAACTGCGCTTCACGCTTCCGTTTTTCATGTGCCCTTTTAGAATATTTGTTTCACTAACCTACGCTTGGAGTCGTCCTGGTGGGGCCCATAGTTCCCCGCTTGAACAATTTGGCCATTTTTCCCAACTGGACTGCGTAATCTTGCCTTAACCGATTTTTATTTATTTATTTATTTATTTATTTATTTATTTATTCAACACGCTGCATAAGGCAGTCATAGGAAAAAATACGAAATGAACACAGCCAAATACAGAACAGCAACAAGTAAATCTGAAAGTGATAACAACCGCTTCCCTGCATGCGCTTAAGAATCGAGAATTTCGGAATGGGGGGGGGGGGGGGGGGTACGCCATTCTTGAGCGAGATATAACTCAATCCGGCTCTGATCTGTCCGCCCTACCCCTGAAAACCATCCCTATTTTTTGTAATTTTAAGAGATTTGGAAGAAAATATCCACTTCAAATTCACACCAATCTAGAAACTCGGCGTTGGAATTCAATGATGTCGGTATGACGGCATTAGAACAGCTCTTCCTCATCGGGGTTTCCTGTTTTTCGAGAGGAGCGAAGACTTCTTCTCTACTTGCGGTGTGTTCTATGAATACGCCGAGCAACGGCAAGGAGGCGTTGCCCAGGAAATGAAGATCGCTCGATCTGGCACGTCGTGCGCCTACTCAGACGAAGCGGGTAAAAAGGACCACTTTTTTCCTACTGTGCTCCTTTCTTGGACTCACTGTTGTTTTTGAAATTACTGGTGGGTTTGACCTACCACTGGGGGGAGGATAATGGTGGCCACCGTCATGTATTGCCTTGTTGCAAATATAGTTCAAAGGTCCTTTTTTATTGGTCAGCGGAATAACATCACGACAATCTTTGATACACCATTTTTACGTCCAATTAGACACATTTCAATTTAAATTGGACACACTTCAACCAACATGATGCTTTTGAAATCAAAGTGAACGTTTTTCAAATCGAAATTACCTTCGGGCAGGTTAAACAACAGACTCAAAGAGATGGTAAGCAATTTTTTGTTCAACGGAAATTTGTGTAACTTTCTTTGAAATTTTTTCTAGTTTACCTGCCTCAGTAAGTGCAATAACTTTACAAATTTTTTATTTTTAAAGAAAAAACAATAAATTAGTTTTTCTTAAAGCACAGCAAGGAAGCAATCATATGGCGCCTCAAAATGTCGGATCCTGCCATGCAGGGACGTGCGTAATTACGACTTACGTTTTACAATTTTATGATTTACGACTATTTTTGCCAAATTTTTACGTTTTACGATTTACGACATTTTGGGTCGTAAATCGTAAATTTTCGTAAATGTGATCTTTGATTAACAACCAACTCACATCCAATTTTATGTGGACCAGGTTATGAAGATTTGCGTACTCTAATGGTCTCCTCTTATGCATAGCTCATCTTCACTTCTCTTTGGAGTTGTTTTTTGATGATCCAATGTGTTACTGTGGCAGAAGACGCTTTTCTATGCATAGGCTTCTCGAATCCAACGTATTTCTTAGCCTAACTAACTTTTTCGTTTCTCTAACATTGTATTGGCTGCCGTTTGGAAGCAGACAGGTTCAAGAGAAGAAACAAGTGCAATACAACATTAAAAATAAGCTTTTGTCTAGGAGACTGGGCTCCTCCGTTCCCGGTCTACAGCTAGCAAGGCACAACGCATTCCTACCGCCGAAAGTTGTTTCAGCCCAGAGAAAGACATTGGCGGCAATTTTTTAGAGAAAGAGAGGAGTAATCTAGATCCACGTCCTTTTAGGTAGTAACATCTAGTCAATTTGTTTGTAACAGATACATTTTAACCCTGGCGGATAGAATTGGCGCAAATCCACGATCGAACATCATTCGTGATTGGAGGCGGGATCTAGAAAGTTGCTGCACTCATGTGGAAAGGATAAACCACTGATTTTCTATCGGTTTGCATTGTACTTCATAGGACGGAGCAAACTGATTGTAGCATTTAAAGAAATGGTCGAACTGGTTTTGGCAGTCTTGGTCCCCATTTTCGGTGTGATTCAGTTTATCGTATCCACCTCATCTAATCCGTTTAGGATACTGCAGACTTTCGGAGCGCAAACGTTCTTTACAGAGCTGACGAAGGGTAGCCCGAGCGAGTGTAGAGCATTATTTTGTGGTGCAATATTATAGTTTTCGAAATCCTACAAGTGCAAGCTTAAGCGGGAAAACGGCATCCTAGGTAGGTTTGGGTTCCCGCGATGGCTGATGTTGTCGAGAACTTTAGAGCACTTTTAAATTTACGAAATGCCTTCGCGCCAATCTTCCTACAATTAATACAGGGTGCGTAAAAAGTATTGACGCAGTAAATGGCGGTTGTGGAAATAGTATTGCGCAGTAAGTTTTAAAATATTCACTTGAGAAATATGGAAAATGATCTTGCAAACACGACAGAATAAGTCGTAATTGACATCGGCTCCTTTACTGTGAATACAGGAGCGAAAACGGTGGAAAAATTCATGAGCACGCGCCGCAAGTATTCGCTTGCATTTTGTTCCGTGCTTCGAACAGGGTAGCCTTCTGCGACTGGTCACTTCTGTTGAAAGTAGCCCAGACCTCATTCTCCAAAATCGCCTAAAAAGAGTATTCCAGCGGATTCACGTTTAAGCTGTGCTCGCCTGAGAAGCTGTTCTCACCTGCGCGCGTTATCTGTTTGCCGTTATGGGACAGAGGTTGACAATTTTTGATTTGAACGTTATCGTGCTTGGACGTCTTGTAATCATCATCTGTTATGACAGAGCCGTGGCTGACGTTTGGGTTGCTGACCTCTTTCCTCACCAACCGTTTCGAACAGCGCCAATTTCTCTTGTTAAGGAAGTATTCAGCTGTCTGGGTAACAGACAAAAAAAGGGCCACCGCAGCGACGACGATCATGTTTCTTCAGTTTTTTCGTGAGTGTTTTTTGAGCACAATACAGACAACAAAAATAACACATAAAAACCTAGAGGGGTAGAAACAGAAAGCTGGAGCTGAAACAAAAAGTAGGTGCGTCAATACTTTTTACGCACCCTGTAGAGCTGAATCCGAATATCGTGCAGTGGTTATTGCTTGTTATCCTCTCATTAAACAATGGATGTCTAACTACCCTCCTGCAGCGGTCCATATACCATCTTCATTTGCTGCGTTAAAATTTTACTTTAAAAAACGTTAAAATGGACTTCTACGAACTCATACTGAACCTGATTTAACTTTAACCGCGTTTTCCCAACTCACAACTCAAACTGGATTACTTTTACACCAAACTGGACACCATCTAAATCAAAATTTTCTTGCCTATCGTATAAAACTGAAGATGCCTCAAGGAGATGGCCTCTTGGATTAAAGCGACTACAAAAGGTGTGCGAGAAATGTCGTCATAAGGCAAAACATTTCTCATCCTTTTGCAATGGAAATGTTTCTGGACTTATTCGAAAATATAGAAAAGCGGAGATCTTTCGGTGCGTCACGAAGTGATTGCGCCGTGCGTAAACTTACGACTTACTACACTAACTTACTTACAAGGTTGCTAGATTACTACATGCGCAGTTGCTGTTTTCGCCGTATGCTCAGTGGTGAAATGATTTCTTTTCAAATTTTAGCTTTGACAACGACGTTTTCCTTGTTGTGTTTGCCAAATCCTAGATTTTTACGCAAGCTAAAAAATTAATAGTAAGTAAGGAATTTTATGAAATTCAAACGTCAAGGGCTCTTCTCGGAATACCATGCATAGGCTACTTTTTAAATCTACAGTTTTTTGACTTTCTTGAAACGTGTAAAATTTGATTTGAAAGGTGTCTTACAAGTAGGAAGACGTGCAAAAGGGAAATAGTTTGGTAAGAAAACTGTTCAACTTGAGCTAAAATAACATGACGATTAGCCTTCTGGAAATTTACTTGTATTGCACGACAGGTCAGGTCATTTTTACGATTTACGGTTTGCGATTGACGACAGTTTTTTCGCAATTACGATTTACGAAATTTCAGATTTCATTTACGCACACCCCACCCCTGCTGCCATGCACTCGAAACTCGAAAAGTTCGCCGCAACTCGTACTTGATTGATAGCCTGACGAGCACGTGGCGCGATCTCTTCTGTTACGCTTAAATATTTCTATTTCTAGAACGTGCTTTAGAACAGAATTTTATTTTTTATAAAAATAAATGTCAAATGATATGTTCATCAGCGGGGCAGGTGAATTAAAAATTTTCAAAGAAGTAACTTTTCTTTAAACAAGAAATTATTCTAACCTTGTTTGAGAGTTTCTAATTTACTTTGAAAAACTGCCGTTTTATTTAGAAGTTGCTCAATGTGATAGTAAAAGCGTCAAGCTTGCTTAGAAAGGTGTTCTATTTATTTATTTTTTTATTTATTTATACTCCCATTAAATTTTGCGCAATGACACAGAGTTTATTAACACAGACACGGCTTAGACAGCATAGTCATCAGAAAAAAGATTTTATTTGGATTCCATCAAATTTGGTTTGAAACGTGTCCAGTTTTGTTTACAAAGTATCTAATCTGATTTAAAACGTGTCCGATTAGAAGTGAAAATTGTATATTCACAACAGCCATCATAATATTTTTATCCATCTGAAGTTCTAATACCAGCTCAGTGACATGGCGCTAGTCCTATCTGGAAATATCTGGTACAACGATGTTTTGTTGCGATCAGAACTCTAGCGCCAGGCAGGAGTCGAACCCTCACCTAACCTTGACCGAGCGGGAATGCTCTACGCTATTACATCACCGGTACTGTTTGCGTTGTTTGAATGGACGCAACATCCCATCCCGTGGGGCCGGTCAGCGCTCACCCGTTCGAAATGAGGTTGTCCATTTCCAAACCCTTCAAATTTGTGTAAGACCCAAACTCTAAGGTGTCTCTCCGTTAACACTCCCTAGGATTTGACGTGATGTGGTGCCGTGACACGGCTGTCCTCCCCATCATGCCGATTCCGACGACTGAAATGAATGTCGCCGCTTATCGTGGAGGATCCACTTCGCGTGACACATCACAATGGGCTTGGTTGAAAAACAGCCATTTTCGGTGTGCCAAAGAGCCGTAAACGGCATATCGGAATCGCCGTGTGACGTTCCAGGGGTTTCTGCCCTATAAAGTTAGTCGCTAGGCTTGTTTCGCACTTCTTTGATCAATACGTGTTGCGAAGACGCACCGTACGTAGAGGTGCGGGAACTCGCATTTGCTCCTACCGTAGTCGCGGCGGCCAATCAAGCACCTGATCAGCCGGACAGCCAAGCCGCATGATTGGCTGCTGTGACTACGGTAGGAGCATCGGCGAGTTCCCGCAACCCTGCGGTACCTCTTCGCAGTATGTACCCATTTGTCTTCGAGGTTTCTTTACACTGCGACACACCAACACGTAACTTAGAAATCGAACCCTCGACTCATGACGTGAAGCAGCATCCCTATTCCAGCGCCAACCAGGGCAAGCCACCAGTTATTTGCGCCTATGTGGTAAGCTAGACCCAGCGGACCCTTAACCATTACAAATTTTCGTGCCTCCTCCTCCTTTGCGTTGAGGAATCGGCAAAAACGAAACATCTTCTGTTACTATGTGGAGAACGGAGATCCTCTTTATGGTAAAGGTTCTTGTTGCTTCGGCGTGCCGTTCGGACAGTTCCCTTTGAAGACGTCTAAAGTTAGATGGGCCGCCCGGCAATGTCTGCTTCTGTCCACTGCCCGTTGTGCGGTGCTGTGATTGTGTGTTCATCCTCCTTTCGTTGGACCAGGTCTCTGAAGTGTAGGTGACCCCTTGAGCTGCTTGTTTTCTTCATGACTTTCTCGACGCCTTTGTGAGCCGACACTATTAGGTTGTGAGGAAGGTATCCCTCCACTTCTACATTTTTTCTCAAATTTAATTCTCTCGTTCTATACATACAACAATTAACAAACATATGCACCATAATTAAATATCTACAACACATTGCCATTTGTCAGGTGATTTGTAGATCCCGCTTCTATAGAATTTCAGGGAAATTAACTAAAAATGGCCGGGAAGCAATTTTCAAGTTCCTCCCTGTTGTCGAAGTTTTTCTCCTGCAAGTGGCTCGAAAATGGAAGAAACAGATGGTAGACCGTTGGTGCAAGGTCCGGTGAATACGATGGGCGGGCCAGAACATGCCATCTGAAAGAGTGGTGTTTTTCCGAGTCTACCTTGCAACATGTGGCCGCACATTGTCGTGAATGAGGAAGACCTTGTCTTGTTTCCCTCGAAGAGCTGCTTCGATGCGATCCAACTACCTGCAACAGGCATAGCTAGTGACGGTAGTGTTTGCAGGTAGCAGCTCCCAGTGAATGAGTCCTTTGCAGTTCCACACACACCACCACACAGGCAATGAACATCACTTTTTTGGGTGAAATTCCTGTCTTGGCGTGGGAACTCGTGCTTCGCCACAACTGAGCCACTGACGCTTTCGCGCGTGGTCAAGACTATCAACTTCTCGTAGCCTGTGACCGGGTTCTCGAGCCAAAAAAATCCGCCGCAAAGTCAAGAAGCCTATTCACGCATCCTGACGCAACTGCAGCTGGTTGCGCCAAGTTCATGCAGTACCATTGCACCAGATCTGTATGTTTTTCTGATGCCACAGAGGTGTTGAGCTACGGTTGTTTGACTGCACTCGAGTTCCTCTTCCAGTTCACCGGTGCAACGCCGGGATTCTTCCTGAACCGGCTCCAAAAGGCGCTCCTCATTCACTGAAGCTGGCTTTCCAGATCGTGGTTGGTCTTCCAAGAAAAAGTCTCCGCTCCTAAGTTTTTGGAACCAAGCTTTTGCGTGTGTCGTAGGAGACAGTGGTGGGACCCATCGTTCTACATATGTTATCCGCCGCGACTCTTGCACTGTTTTCTTTTTCGAACTTTTAAAGCAGAAGCAGTCGAACTTCTTTGCAGTCGAGAATGATTTTCTCCGTCATAGTCGTAGCGGAATATGATGATAGTGGTAAATGTAGGTCATGGGTCAGCCTATATATGCGTTGTTGGGAAAAGGTCCCAGAGCACTTTTCAAAAATTTGGTCGAACGCCACAGTGGCGGGAAACTTTCATTACAACCTAGCACTTTAGCACTTTTCTCTGGCTTACTTTGGGCTCTAAGGCCGTAGCATCGAACAATCCTCAGTGAGGCTTTACACGTGCATGGCGCATTCCTGGCATACCTGTAGCAATTGATAGATGTCGTCGCTACTCCTTTTTGTTGCCCGGCTGACATAACCTATAGTTAAATACTTCAGAAGTACATGGCGAGAAAAGCAATGAACACGTTCAGTCCCTACTTTTTGCCACAAGCTGTTCTTTGTAGAGGGCGAGCTCGGCTGGTGTCTCCCTTTTTTCCTGAGGTTTCCAATCGTTCAAGGCATACCATAGCCACTAATGGAAGGGCGAATCGGCGGAGCACCGAAATATGAGCGCCTTCAAAGCGGACGGTTGTCGAGATTTTGATGCGAGGGCATCGAGGGCGTCATGTCGTGTCACGCAATCCGACATGACATGTCGTGCCACTGGCAATTCGATCCCTTGTCACAGCAGAGTGTTCAGCCCGGCCTCGACGACCTCGGCGAGGCGAGACGAGCCAGCCGGCGGACCGACAACCGTCTGAAACACGGCCTGTGGTGATACATGATACTTTCGTGCTCTGACATCCTCTTCCCTCGAGCTGAGCTCTTACACACTCGTCCTTAACGCCCGGTTCCACCGTTTGTTGGCTTGTTGTGCTGTCACCACAGCTTAGAGGACATGGTCCTCCTAATGGCCAACTGACAGCTAATTCCTCTGCGTATCTTTGGCTTAGTCCTACCATAGTTACTGTAGCTTTTGAGAATCTCGAGGCCCTTTTCATGCTCCAAACAAGCTACAGTTTCGCCTCGATGAAGGGTCAAGGTCGACCTTGATCCTCCTCTGTAGGGTGGCACGATGATCCCTGGATTGTTACACAGTCCCTCATCGGGTAGCTTGTCAACCAAGAAGGGATAGTGAATTTTGTCTCCATAGTTACAGTTTTCCGTTCTTGTCGTCAGTTCGGTCTACGTGGACAGGCGAGACAAAGCAAATCAATCAGGTTGCATCGAATGGGCGTACCAATCAGAACGAGCATATGAACGGTCGCTGCTTTGATTGAGTGGAGAGTGGTCGGTCAGTGCTCAGCTTGATTGTGATTGGCTGGCAATTGGACAGTTCAAATCAATTTGGACACTCTTCAAATTAAATTGAACACTCTTCTATGCTTACCTAAGATTTCTGAAATCAAAGCGAACTCTTCCAAATTGGAATGAACTTTTTCTACACTAAACTAGAGACTCTCCAAGAAGGGTTGGAATAATTTTGTAGTCAAGCCAATTTATAGTGTAACTTTTCTTAAACTTTTATTTATTTATTTATTTATTTATTTCCTATTGGTTACAATTGGATATCACAACGTTGAGCATAGAATTCTTCAGCATTTAATAAGCCTGCCCAATAAGCAAACACATTGTTTGATATTTTATGAAAAAATTGAGAAAAAATAATGGTTTAAATTTTTTAAAGAGTAGGAAGGCGGCCATTTTCTAGTGCCCAAAAAGGACTGCGCCATGCACTCGTCCAAGACGTTTCGGTTTTTATTCTGTTGATAGCATTTGCTGCTGTTTGCATGGAGATTCACACCTGTGCAGATACAACAAAAGCAATTGTAAAGGACATAGGTATCCTCACTTTGATGATTCACGTAGGTGGCATTTACACTATCCATCAAATAAAAGTTGCGAGAACTTTTTAAGTAAATGGCGCAATTTAACTTTTTAATGCGCTATATATGTGCTTTCCTTTTTGCTATAATTTATGCCAAATTTTAATTGATTTTTTTTCTAAAAATAAAATTTTTATAAAATTATTACATTTATTAGGACAGATAAGCCTAAAAAGTTTCAGAGCGTTGCACCACATTTTTCTTGAACAGAAAATTAATTTAAGCATCTTTTTTGAGTCAGTAGCTTAACCTGGAAACTACCCCAACGGTAGGTCGGAACGGCCGAAGTGTTGTATATGGACAGAATCGCCTCTCTCTGGGAAACTACAAAATGCTAACGTCTCGACCCCAATACAACTCTGCACAGAGTTAGGGACGGCGGAATTTGGGCCGTTGGCGGTGTTAGCCCTATGCTGCACGAAAGGGCGAGCTCAAGTTGACTGGAAACAGCGATTATGGGGATTACGCGTCCCTCTACCCACTGCGCCACCACCGCTCGCTCGTCATCGCTGTTTCCAGCCAACTCGAGCCCGCTGTCCGCCTGCAGGCATAGGGCTAACGCCGCCAACAGCCCAACTTCCGTCGTCCGTAACTCTGCGCAGAGTTGTATTGGGGCCGATATATTTGCATTTTGTTGTTTTCCAGAGAAAGGCGATTCTGTCCATATCCACCTCTTGGGCCGTTCCGACCTAACGTTGAGGTAGGTCTCCCGGTTAAGCTACCTTTAAAGAGTGTCCAATTTGACGTGGAAAATGTCGAATGTGACGTGAAAAGTGTCCAATTCGACATGAATATTGCTGATGGTTACTTTACCTCACTTTATGTTGTTTCGCCTATATAATCTCTATGCTAGCCATTTTTTGTGCTTTGAGTAAATAAACAAACAAGTTGTACCGTACAGCTAGCTGCCTGTAGAGCAGGTTACTGAAGGGAAAAGATCAATAGCACAGCGGCTCTACCGTTCGTCGAGGACGCTGAGCTGAATATAGCTCGAATCCTGCCCGCTCTTAAGCATGATGAGGTGATTTATGTCCTATGGACACGCCATGCTCGGTTCTGTGTATGACGGAGCATGCGACGACGCTTATCGACTCAGCCATGACTCAGGTGAAGCTCATTTCAGTTGCGTTCTCCCAGCAGGTTCTCAGAAATTGTTGTGTTCTTCAGTATTTTTCTTCCACCTTCATCAATTCGTTTTACTGTTAATTTGACCTCGATCGTAACCAGTAAAAGAGACTGAAGGTCTTCACTCAACGTGAACGTATTCCCCTTATCTATTCGCTGTTAGGTTCAGTATGTGTTTTCAATTTTACGGTGACGTCCTATTTCCTGCTTGGCCGTTCACTGTTCGCCCCTGTCGTGTGCCAGAGTGACCCAGTGGGTGCACATTCCGCGTGAGCTCAGCAGCAATCCTTCGCCCCAGCCTTGTACTAGGTCGTTGCTTATTAAGTGGCCGATTTCGCTACCTCAATTTCTGGTCGATTTTTCGTTTTACTGATGTTTCCGTTTCAGGTGTTGTATAGTTTCTGAAAGCGTTTCTCTGCACTTTTACCACTTACAGCTTTTGTGACATAATTGCCTCGTGCCGATTTTCTGACGTCGTTTTTACAATGTGAATCAACGTGATATTCGGGTGCTCTACTTATATGAATGGAAAAGTGGACACGACGCCGCGGCCGTAGCTCATAGCATCAGCGCTGCATTTGGGGAGGATTTCGATAAGGAACGCACAAATCGCCACTAGTTCGAAAGGTTTCGACCTGGAGATGAAAGTCTCGAAGATGAAGACCGAGGTAGACCGTCGTCACTCCTTGGCGATCACCAATTCGAAGCCATGGTGGATGTGGATCCGTGTCGAATTGTTTGGGCGCTAGCACAGCTTTTCGGCATTTACGGCAGCACTGTCAGTCGCCAATTAAATGCGGTCGGAAAAGTGAAGAAATTGGATAAATGGATCCCGCACGAACTGACCCCCGGGCAGATGCTGATGCGCCACGACACCTGTGATTCGTTAAGGCTGCGCAATCTAATGGAGCCTTTTTGGACAGGATCGTGACATGCGACGAAAAACGGGTCCTTCATGACAATCTTCGTCGCTCTGCACAATGGCTGGACAAGAGTGAGAGTCCCAGGGAGATGCCGAAACAAGATCTCCATCCAAAGAAGACCATTGTGAGACCGCATGGTGGACAATGAACGGCATAGTCCATTATAATTCTTGAAGACTGGAGACTATCACAATGGAGAAGTGCTGTGGTATTGGAGTGAAGCATCAGAAGTTGATTGACAAACAGCTGTCTTTGGTCAGTCGAAGAGGACGAATCCTACCGCATGACAACGTGCGTCCGCCGTCTAAAAGAATGTTGTCCAGAAAGTGCATGAATTGCGGTACGATTCTCTGCCACGTCCCGCCCGCATATTCACCAGATCTGTCGCCTGCCGACTGTCATTTTTTCAAGCATTTAGATCGTCATGTGAGGGATAAATATTCAGCAGCCAAGATGATGTCGAAGATAATTTCTTATTGCATTTTTTATTTCCAAGCAAAGTTATGATCTGTCAAAGTTTTAATCTAAAATAGACCATTTCATATGCAACGACCTAATAAAATATCATTAATGTTGTAGCCGCCTTGGTATCTTTTCTTGCTTATCCTCAGTCATAGCGTTGTCTTTTCTTCCGCATCTTCTGATTATGGTCGGCGCTTATGTAGGACAATGGAGCACATCTATGAGAGTGAGAACAATTCCAGGATACCTGACGGTCGAAGGACCTGCGGTATGAATTTTCGGTGAGGTGAAAGAAAACTATTCGTCGCATTAAATTCGCCGATGGGTAACAGGATTTTCGCCGAGTGGTGACCTTCTTTCCTCCGGTAGTCCAACAGGATTTGAGTCAGGAGGTTTCAACTTTTCTTCGAGCGTAGTGTAGGCTTCTATGTAATTACACAATCTACGCCTTACCTTACGAATCGGTGGACCGGTAAAAGCTTCAGAGTATCCAGCCACCGTAGTGGTTTAACGTCCTACATAGACGCCGAATGATCTTCAAAGCGATTTGTTGCCTTCAAAATGCATTCATGCTCCACTTGTAGACCCTAAGCTGTTCACCCACATCACCTGTCCCATTATTGGTCGTTCTCGAGTTGCTCGAGCGGGTGACAGCCTGTTCCGTGCTAGAACTGTCCCACTGTGTACTTCACGATTCAGGTACAGAACTGTCTAGCTTTCTCTATAAATGATAAACATTATGTGAAAATCTGAAGATGAACTCTTACATTCATATTTATCTGTATGCATTACTACCTTTAGGTAAGTTATAAATTTCGGAAAGTTTGTTTACTAACGTCAAGGTCATCTATGTATGTTGCCTGTCTGCCCTTTCACAGTCATTTTTTTTTTGTTGAGTGACGGCACCCAGCAACGCCTTCATTCGGTCCTATTACGTACCAGAGTAGCTTAGTGGGTCAAAAGCATCCCATCTTCTTCTTGGTGTGTCACGGAAAAGTGGAGCCATCTGTTGCTGCCCGTCTGATGTTTTTTGGTACTATGCGGAGGGTCATTATGAACACCGGGTTGGCGGTTCATGTCGGGAATGTGAGCAGCATTGGGAGCTTGGAGCACCAACCAATTAAGGCCCATCGAGTAGGCACACCGTTCAGAGAGGGCGTGTACGGTCGGTGGCCCGATTGGATGGCGTGTCGGTGCAATGGCTGCGGCGCGGTCGGTGCAATGGCTGCGATTGGCCGTTCCCAACCATCAATGCTGAACACTTTCGCGACATGAGCCCTCGCCATTGACCTCGCTTTTCACGACCTATCAAATCTCGTCCCCTTTTCTTCTCAATCGTGGAGGAACTACTAGTCTTTCTATGGACTCACAACGTATGACCGCTCATGTAGGCTTAGGTGACACCACAATTTGAGCTGAAAGTACCCTCTAAGTTACCTATTGGTTGGCTGGCGCGTTCCCATCTCCCAGTGCGGTCCATATTCGCGACATGGACCGTCCGCTTTTGTGTTTTACTCTCTCATTTGTGCTCGGCTTTGCGCGTAATGATTTCGCGACGGCTTCTTCCGTCTGCTGTGCGCCACTCGTTCTGTTACGTATTTCTCGCGTAACAAGTGGAACGAGACAAAAACAAGTTGACGAGCAATTTGCCCATTGCTGTTCTGTGCTAATACCCTCATTTGCTCAGCAGAATGCCGTTAACTTGATTGAACTACCTACACCTTTTTGCGTTTTTCTACAGAGCTCACACTAGTACAACTTGCTGGTTCTCTAAGTAATAGTTTAAGGTTTACCGTTGCTAAAACAAACCTTGAAATGTGGCCCTGTTTGTCACATTAATTCGTTACACGATATGAAACGCGAATCGTTCAGACTTATTCCCTACAAGTGGCCTGTACCATCTAGTCACGTTGTCAAAGTTAAACAAAGAAAAGGACATGATGAATCGGATGAGAAGCGTAAGGGAATCAGACTTCTTAAGGCTTCTTCCCTTTAATGACATACTAGTGAAATACACAAAGAATTTTTCCATGATATCTAATGTATAACAGCACAAGCAATATTCAGCACGTCTTCAACGTTTTTCTTCATTAACGAATGAACGACACGCTCGTCTCTCTCCATGCCGCTACACCAACGAGAGTCCAACCCCATGAGCTCCTTTGGCATCCGACAAGGATGAAAGGAGGCGTTGCTGGCGCGCTGCGTGAATTTTACGTCTGATGCTTAGGAACTACATGCGCGGCCATCTTCTAGGCATTCTGACAATAACAACAACTCACCTTCAACGTGTCAGTTCCCTTTTGCGTCGCCAGCGAAATTTTGGTTCTTTGTTGAGCGCAATTTTGTCCTCTTCATTGTTTCGATGAGGGCGCATGTAGCGCAGTCAGAGGAGGTGCCGGCTGTCGCGTGCACTTGATACCAAATTCTGGTTCAGATTTCCCGCTAAGGACAACCACGTCTTCCACCCTCCGGGGTCGGTACCAGATTTGTCTTTGAAGTGTAAAGCATCCATTGTTTCGATGCATTGATAAAGATTGTCATTTAGAAAAGCAGTCGTGCTTCCAGTAGCAATGCACGGCGCTGTGTGCTGGCCTGGGACTAAGGAAGCTAAGCGTCATGGAGAGAAGATGCTGCGTTGGACGGCTTGAGTAACGCGCATGGACCGCATCCGAAACGATGCCATTTGGCAGAAGTTCGGTGTCACGCCGATAGCGGACAAGATGCGCGAAGCTCGCATACGATGGTACGGTCACGTTCTCCGTGGAAAAGAAGCGTCCGCAAGATAGGTCTTAACTACGAGGTAATAGGAAGGCAGCCTACATAGAGGGCGTCCGAAGCAGCGCTGGTTAGATAAGTTACATAGGGACTTGAAGGTTGCTGGTGCCCACCCTGATCTAGCGTTGGGTCGAGACAGTTGGCGTCATGTCACAAGGAGAGCAGACTCCGCGACGAAGAAGGGCAAACGCTGAAGAAGAAGAAGAAGAAGAAGAAGAAGAAGAAGAAGAAGAAGAAGAAGAAGAAGAAGAAGAAGAAGAAGAAGAAGAAGAATATAAAGATGAAGATAAAGATAAAGATGAAGATTGTCATTTGCCGCTTTCATTAGGCTACGCCACGCATTCCAAGTCTGACTTTTCAAGCCTGCTAACTTGAGAAGCCTTTGAATATGTACTTGGCGAAAGCCCTTTGCGTTGGCTATTCGACGGTTAATTCAATTTTTATTTTCCTGGGCACGTCCTTTGTCAAATTG
Source organism: Heligmosomoides polygyrus bakeri (assembly GCA_947359475.1). NCBI lineage: Eukaryota > Metazoa > Nematoda > Chromadorea > Rhabditida > Heligmosomidae > Heligmosomoides > Heligmosomoides polygyrus. Next base: position 85,046,192 of record OX375866.1, on the reverse strand, counting down.
TCAATCCTTGCAGTGTGGACGGTTTGGTTGGCTTGAGCGGGAGAATAGCCCACAATCGATTCGTGGAGCTACTCGAGATTAAACCCCTATCCACTGCACCACACTCTCCCGCTATGAAATGCGCGGCTTCAAAGGCACATTTTGTTATACCACTATAATAATATATATATCATCTTCATTTCGAATTCGACGGTTTTCAAATCAAGTTGAACACTCTTCTAGACGAGCTTTGAGACTTTTAAATCGAAGCAAACTCTTCCTAATCGAAATGAGCTTCTACTACATTAAACCGGAGACCCTACAAGAAGGTTATAATTTTTTGCTCAAGAAAAATTCTAGTATCATTTCTTTGATTTTTTAAGCTCACCTGCGTCAATAAGTGTACCAAATTTATGAATTTTTTATTTCACGAGGAAAAATAATATATTAGAATTTGTATTAAAGCACAGCAAAGAAGCAAACATATAGCGCATTAAAAGATCAGCTCGCGCCATTCGCTCGAAAAATTCGCCGTCACTCTTACTTAGTTGATCGCCTCTCTCAATTGGATAGATCCTATTTCTTTGGACAGCAAAAGTTTTGATATAACTTTTTTTAAAATTTTAATCCATGTACTCAATAAGTGAACCTATTGTTTGAAATTTGATAAGAATTTGGCAAAAATAGTGGTTTGAAGCTTGTTTTAAGAAACAGAAAAGCAGCCAATTTTTTGAGCCAAAAAAGGAGATTGCGCCATCGACTCGTCCAAGACGTCGCCGTTATATTCTATTGGTGGTAAAATTTCTATTTGCATGGATTTTTTTACGAAAACAATCGCTAAGAGCCCAAATAACCTCACTTTGACGGTACATGTAAGTGGCATTTGTACTATCAATCAGATGGAAGTAGCAGCGAGCTTTTTAACTGCATGGTGCGATGCGATCTTTTAATGCGTAGTATGCTTGTTTTTTTTGCCGCGCTTTGAAGCAAATTTTAATTTACTTACTCAAAAAATATATTACATTTATTAAGGCATGTGAACTAAAAAAATTTGAAAGGAAAAGTTATACCAAATTTTTCTTGAACATAAAATTTATTCTAACCGTCTTATCTGTGGGTTAAACTGCCTGAAAGTCATTTCATTTTGTCAGAGTGCGCATATCGAAAGGTATTGATTAACGACGTCCTTTATCCTTCCCATTACTCTGCACCACATTTTTCCATGTTTCTTCACTTTTCATTCTTTTTTCATTCATTTTTATTATTTCTTACTGTAAATTATCGCTCAGTTTTAAATAATCTGAAGTAAAATCGCTGTGTGACACATCTGAAATGAACAGAGTTTTCTGTTTAAGCCGTCAGTGTAGCAAATGACTCCTTTTCGTTTTCAATTCTTCTTTTCTGCGTGTGGTCCTTTTCCAGTGCCAGTTTGCAGAAGTCTTCGTTCAAACATGATCTTTTTTGAAATTGTAGATTTAGATATTTTTTGGTCTGAAATCGGTGAGTTTAAAATTTTCCCAGAACGGATCAGTTGATACTTAGCTAGTACTTCAGCCATTCATTTTTACTGCTAGTGTTCCGCAGTGTTAAAGCGATGTGTTTTCCCTTCAAGCTCACCAATTCAAATTCCCAACACTCCTGTAGGTTCAACGAGCTTTGGGAAAATGAAGTGCAACACCGCGAAGGAATGTCTTCTCGCAAACTCGTCCCGAAAGTGCTGTTTGTAGCGTCGACTTTACACTGGGCGGATACGATTTCAGCGCAGCTCTTCTTTCACGTATCCCCCCCCCCCATCGCGTGTTCGCTCTGAATGAGCCGCAGATATCATCTGCGAGCGATTCTGAGTAATGTGACATGCTATGGAAAGAAAAGACTGCATCACGTTCTGCCGACTTTCCGAAGTGATTCATATCTGCCATAAACCTTCACCCACACGCGCTGTCAACGCGGCTCCAATAGCCTCCAGTAATTTAGTCTCATATGTGCTTTCGTGACGAAGCTAAAGGGCAGAGGCTACAGCTATTCGGTTGGCTGAATCACCTAGTGAATTTTCTGGGGTAGTGACCTTCATAATTCATCAGTCGCTGAAGCCAGCGCTTCCAAAGTTAGGTGGGCCAGCAATGTAGTGCGTCCGCCGAAGCCCGCTGGGAGAGAGCCGTTACATTTTGGATTCTGGGGTATATCAGAAGAACACCAGGGCACCCAGCAAAGCAACGGTCGGAGCTCTTCGTGCACTGGGCAAGAGAAATGGCAGCCTTAGGTGCGAGACGGCTAAAAGAAGGATTGGATAACAAGTAGGCCTAAAGAGGAAAATGGTACTAGTCGTTAATGTGACCTCCATGAGGAGGTGAAAGATGGAGACAGTCCCGGCCAATCAGGACGCATCGAATAGGCGTGCGAACCATTCCGCTTGTTGCCTTATTGACTGGTGTGATTGGTTTAGGCTCTGATTGGTTGCGACTGGCTGGAGTATTCCCTCCTATCTTCCCATGTAGACCAAATTAGCGACCAGTACCAAAAATTGTACGTGCCGGCCGGTTCTGTCGCTCATCTTCATGTGGCAAACCTCACAGTCATATGAAAAATGACATTTTTTCTTACTCTCCTGGAAGCTTTTCTTCCTCTCTAATGCGGCTGTCAACGGACTTCAGAATACGAGTTCACAAGAACTATTATCTACAGTTTTGTACTCCTGACTGGGCTCGTCGTAGCGCAGTCGGAGGAGGCGCCACCTGTCGTGTGTAGTTCAACTCAAGGTTCTTGTCTCGCTATTCGCGCCATACCTAGCCAACCAAGCCTTCCATCTCTCCAAGCTCGGTGAATTGGTAGCCGGCTAGTTGTACGGGAAGGGAGGTACACATACGCTCGCCGTGGGAGAGTAGGATGCGTGGCGCATCCCAAGATAGGATCGATTAACGCCGTCTTTTATCCTTCTTTTGTGCTCTGACTGCACTGACCTAACTCACACAGGCTCCTTAAGAATCCGTCGGGTAGATAGTCTGTGCTGTTCTGCAAACGTAGAGAGACTGTAGCTACTGTAGATGTTCAACATCACACCTTCTACCATTGTCTTTCAAAACATTATTCACAAACGTAAGGTAGAAGACAAAATGGTCGTTGTTTTCGAAATCCACTCTGCTTCACAGCTTTGGAAGAGTGAAAGGCTCCCAAATGAGCTATCAGTCTCTCATCGTTTTTATAGAGAGATTTTGCTGCATCTTGAAAAAAAGAACCGATGCAGTCTTGAATCCTTGAGTGCACTCGACTTCAAGATCCAGTGAAGTGCAATTTTCCAGAGAGTGGGGAACTAGCGCTTGAGTCTGGCTCAAAAACCACGGGAAAGAATGCCACAAAAGGGGCAGTAGGTGTCCAGGTTGGACCGGACCGCCTCACTCAAAGGTTCTCGCGTCTAAAGCCTTGAACGTGTTCCTTACCGGCGTGATAAGAACTGATTGGATAAACTTTCTCGACAAACTTTTTTATTTTTATTTTATTTAATTATTTAGGGCGCGTGTAGCGCAGTCGGAGAACATGCCGGTTGTCGAGTGCACCCGATACCAGGTTGCTGGTTCACGTTTCCCACTCAGGCTAACCAAGCGTTTCATCCCTCCAGGGCCGGCGAATCGGTACCAGACTGGTCTGAGAAGGATAAAGCGCTAAATTGTTCATCGATTGGCCACTGCAGAGCGTTGCATGGCCAAATATGTACGCATTCGAATCACCTCCACATCCCGTAGAAGTAGAATGCGTGGCGCATTCTAAAGGGATTGAGTAACGCTTTCTTTTATCCTATCCTTTACTTATTTGTTTATTTATTCATTTATTATAACTCAGCAGTTTCGGGCTAAGCGATCTATTGAGGACAATCTTAGGATTCAAGAGTGCGTGGTAGTGGACCTCTTTGTTTCTCCATTCGGCGTACTGCGGCATGAACCCGACCTGGTCTTGAAAAATGGAGATGACCTACGCCAGCTTGGAGGCGACCATACGTTTGTAGACCTTCACCCTTTGCGAGATCAGTTTGAGTCCTCGGTAGCTGGAAGATTCAAGGCCATCCCTCCTTAATGAGAACGATGGGAACTACGGTGCTACGCCTTCAATTTGACCATGATGGGGACCTTGGCACCCTATCAAGCATTTCATTTCTTTTTCTTTCCTTTTTTATTCTTTCAGATTTCCCAGCTTATAGGAAGTTTCTTATATTCCTGTCGTCGTTCTTATAAACTGGTGGTACAATTCGTTAATGTGGGCTGCATGAGTGGGCGTGAACGCACTAGAAAATTAAAGCAGTGGCCGTGCACGCCGTCTAGGTAACACCCCGCTTGCTACTGTCTGATTGGTCTGGTACACGCGCTTTCACCATATAGGTCATGTCAACGACTTCTGCCAAATCGATTGCTGTCACTATCTTGTCGCCATTCGTGACTTCGCAATCAGTTAATCAATTATCGATTTTTCAGCCGCTGTACTTCATTGTCCAAAAAAATCCTTAGTCTTATTGGCAACCAACCAGAGCCTTTCGATCTCTCTTAGTCACTTAGTTTCCTCGGGTTCTGTTCATTTTATTTGGTCAAGCTAATAGTACAAGTCGTTTATGTCGGCTACACGAGAAGGCGAGAACACTTCGATCAAACAGAGAATTGACCGTCCAACGCGCCATACCCATTCAGCGTGGTCTGATTGGTCTGACGCTTCTCTTCTCCCCATGTAGGCCACATGAACGACTTGTACCGAACTGATCACTCTTGTCATTTTGTCGTCGCTTGTCGCAACCGGTTGATCGATTATCGATTTCCGATAATAATCGCTTCAAATTTCAGAAGATGCGCAACGCATAATGACGATAGATGTAATATGATATGATAGCAGATGTTGTCCTTATGTATATCTTTTCTATTAGCAAATGTTGTTGAGACAGGTGAGCTGAACACCATTGATTAAGTGCTCCGATAGATATTGATTGATATTGATTGAATGATCGCTTCAGGAATGTATCGGCAGAATCGCTGCTACAGCTGCATGTCATCGATGTATGAGGAGTTCTTCAAGAACGGTCTCGACCGGTACTTCACGGCGCCGAAGAACTTCTCGCATCAGTGTGACGAGCCGATGAATCCGGAGTCGATGCATCTGGTGGCCTGTAGGACTATATGCCTCACCGTTCAGCAGGATCTCTACGTGATGGGTTTGTGATACTGGTTAGATCATCCGTTGTCTGAAGTGAGCTACAAGTGATCTCCCCTGATTCAGGGCAACCGACGGGGAAGAGGCTATTTATGCGAGGTTGTGCGCTGACGATGGCCCGAAGAGGCTTGAACAACCACACGCTTAGCATGTTCGATCGATACGATATTTGCAGGTAAGTTTTCTATCAAATATTATGGAGATTAAGGCCTTTAGTGCTCAAGAGATCAAGCGCATATCAAGCCCTTAAAAAGCCGCGTGCACGAAGCATAGAAGAATCAAGCCGTCAATCTGTCCGTCAATCCGTCCGTTCGTCTGAGCAAAAATAATTGCCGCTCGGACACTTTGATATCGGTTCCTCTTCCCAGAATTAACCGCTTGGTGAAGGTCACACTAATGAACTTACAATAAACAATTGAATAATATCGAACAATCAATCAATATCGATCGATGCTGTCAGCATCCCGTTGGAGTGCGCCACGTATTCTGTCCTCATGTGATATCAGATGGAAAGTTTTTTTTTTACAAAAGTCGAAGAGAAAGACTAGTTCTGATAGGCTAGAAATTAAAAGCTTCTCTACGGATGGCGCCATGGATGCATTTGAATTCAGAAATGTGTCCTAAAATATATAATACAATATTATTTCCCTTATTTTTGCAAAGATGGCGCCTTCTTTGAAAGGTTGCGGTGTTGATCCACTGATCATTATTGATCGATTTTATCATTTTTGTCTGCAGTAGACCTTCGGCGGTGGGAATCCAATGGAAAACAGTCGTGCTCTTACACAGAAGAGCCACTCGCTGCGCACTCGCAGACAGATTTACGTATGTTCATCGATACGTAAATCTGTCTGCGCAAAAATAATTGCCGTTCGGACGCCTAGTTATCGATTCTTTTTTTTTCAAAAATAGCCGTTTGATGAAAGTCACACTAGTCTGGCCGCTAGTGGACATACGACGAATAAATGAATAGTATCGATCAATAATAATATCGATCGGTGCTGTCGACATCCTATTGGGGTGCGAACCGCATTCGACCTTCACGTGGTATCAGATGGAGGTTTGTGAAATGTTAATTATTGTTTAGCATGAAGATGACAAGTCCTTTCAAAGGGAGTGGTATTGATCCACTGATCATTATTGATCGATTTTATCATTTTTGTCTGCAGTAGACCTTCGGCGGTGGGAATCCAATGGAAAACAGTCGTGCTCTTACACAGAAGAGCCACTCGTTCAATATGTTCATCGATACGTAAATCTGTCTGCGCAAAAATAATTGCCGTTCGGACGCCTAGTTATCGATTCTTTTTTTTTCAAAAATAGCCGTTTGATGAAAGTCACACTAGTCTGGCCGCTAGTGGACATACGACGAATAAATGAATAGTATCGATCAATAATAATATCGATCGGTGCTGTCGACATCCTATTGGGGTGCGAACCGCATTCGACCTTCACGTGGTTTCAGATGGAGGTTTGTGAAATGTTAATTATTGTTTAGCATGAAGATGACAAGTCCTTTCAAAGGGAGTGGTATTGATCCACTGATTAGTATTGATCGATTTTATAACTCTTGTCTACAATAGACCGTCGGCGGTTGGAATTCAATGAAACATTGTGCTTTCAAACATAGAAGAACAGCTCCTTCAATCTGTCCATCTGACCATCCGTCCGTTTGCGCAAAAATAATTGCCGATCGATAGCTCCCTTCATAGTGACATTCAATCAACGTTTAGTTGAATAGGTTTACTATGATGATCGCCCCATCTAATAGCCATTAATTTTGATAAGACGGACTGATGGACAAACGAATGGCCTTATCAACACATGTGTCTACAATATTAGAGTCCTTTTAATGTCCTTATCACATTTGCAAGGATTGGTCATGATCTAACCGATCTAGGACGTGTTAAACTTTAGACAAAACCCTGATCCAATATTGGAAGAAAAAATAATAAATTAAATCGATTAAATAATAATAAAAATAAAAATTCTATGCCGTTTTCCCAACAACACAACTCCAAAGACGCCCGATCTCCGCAAACGTGGTCAGTGCATTCCACTCAAATCCTAGCGTCCATGGGAATCGTCCTTGTCCTATCCTGGGATGCGCTATGTCCACCGAGATTAGATCAAGTTTCTAATGGACAGAGCAGCACTACGACGTCGGCAGGTCGAATTGCAGTCGTCGGCTGCTTGGTCGGCTTACAAATTACCCATGTGACGAGGCGCTTAATGGACATGCTGTACATCTACGCAACTAAAGCCTCTAGCAACGAGGATTTCAGCTTACAAATCTGGTCTATCGAAGGGCACCAGTAAGACTTAGGGTCTGTGCCATGTTTTCAACTTTTCGTTAACATTTCAGTTCGTAGATCTTGATGCCTAGCGAAGGTTTATTTAGTGGAAAGGATGGATTAAAGTGCTCGGCACAAAAACAGTGCTCCTACAAATGCAGAATAGCAGCTTGTTAATGGACACACCAACCACATAAAGGTTTATTTTTTGGCCTACATCCCTTTTTGAGATTCTAATTGAATGTATGGGGCAAGATGACTATTGTGACTGCGCGCTAACCGATAATAGACAACTGGACTGCGACCACTATTCATTGACGGTCGCAGAAGTCTCTAACCCTACCTTATAGATTTGCATCAAAATACTCTCTGAATATGGTGGTTTTGTGCAAAATACATAAAAGCTACTAAAATGAAGATTGAAGACTCTTACCAAAGAATCCTTCATGGGATGCTGTACACATTCTATAGGATCGAACCGAAAGTGTTCTCCGTTTCAGTGCTTTGAATTTACCTCCATTGATTTAACGACTTGACAAGAGCTTTTGGCAACCACACGTGACGGAAAAAGTGCAGTTTTGAGGGCGTATAAAATATTTAAAATGTCTGGTAAAACTAAAGAGTTAAGTCATAGATATACCTAATGTATATCAGTTTTTAACTTATTTGTTATAATCAATCTAATTTTAAGCCGAAGAAGGCGGAAACTTTCGGTCCGACCCCATACAATATCCTTCCTGTCTTTTGGTTTTTAGGCGGAATAAGCGCAAAAAAAACGCCGTTTTTGCCGCTTTTCCATAACTCCTTTCAGAGTAAATTGTTCAAAAAAATAATTCCAACTCCACGAATTCACTCCGTATGATCTACCCAATGATGTAGGCAGCATTTACTGATTTCAGAAAAAACCGATTCGGTGACCTATATTAGGGGGGGGGGGGGCAAAAGTAATGAGACACCCCATGCCGTGTCCATATTTTTCGTGACTGGAGTCTGGTTTCGTGCTTGTCGTATGTGTATGTTTGTATGCTACTTACTGAACCCTATCTGAGAAGTTACCACTTCCGCCCTTTCCAGAAGCATGCCAAAAACCCCATGCTGTCTCATGCCGAAACCCCAGTCTGACGAGTCGACCTGTGTCGCGCAAATCTCGCCCAATTCCCAACCCCGAGCAGCCTGGGCTCAATATTCCCACAATATGAGAAGTACGTCTTCTACCTTAACCCTGCCAAGCAGCGAGTCTGGGTGAGGCCTGGTGACCTGTTACCGGCCTTCGTTCGGCGAGATGTTCACGGCGAGAGGCACCTTTGGAGCTTTTGGGTCTGCGCCCATGGAAAGGTTTACCGGAAGCTGTTTCCCAAGAGCACTACGATGAACTCCAAGGCCATGGTGAACGAAATAGAAGAGATGGGCCGGCGACTCGCTCTTATTCATTCGCTGCGCTTCAAGAAGGTTCTCCTCTTCGACAGCGCAGCACCCCATCGGGAACAAGTAACCACGGATAAGCTCGGCCAGCTGGGCTACGTTCACATGCCTCACCCACCGTATTCGTTGGACATCTCTCCATGCAACTACCACTACTACTTGAGCCTACAGGACTTCCTAGTCGGAAGGGACACAAGAACCCAAGCAGTCCTTGACAACCATATCGAGCAGTTGATCAACACCAGGCCCAATCAGTTCTGCAAGGATGGGATCGGGAAGTTGGCTGAGCGATGGCAGCAAGGTCCTTGCCCTTAATGGCAAATACATTCCTCAGCATCGTTGAGTTGTAATTGAGTTATAAAGAGATAAAGATTTTTTTCATTTTGTCTCATTACTTTTGCCCCCCCCCCCCCTCCCTAATATAATCTCGTAATTTCGATGGCCACAACCCACTCCTCCGCTCGAGATAATTGCACCCATAGGGCACAACACTATTTGGCAAATTTTTAAGCACATTTTTCGTCCACTGCTTTTGGTATGTCTTACGCGGTGCACTTTCTCGTAGCAAAAAACTGTGATCATCATAATATGCTTTCCTGCAAAATTCGCCTCGTTTAAGCCGCCAAATTTTTGGAAATTCGTCATTTTCATGGGCTCCTACTTGATCTCGGCCTCGCCCGTGGTTACTGACACATTGGCGTTCTACTGAGCTAATAGCTTACCACAACATAGCTCAGAGAAAGCGATCACAGTGAAGCGGTTTGAAATCTAGCAGCTACCAAACTCATCCGCAGAGTTGATTATTGATGCGAAACGTGACTTTTGCCAAAATAGATGGTAGCTAGGGGCGTCACCACTATGACGAAAAACCATAGGTTGAGAGCGAATGGATGAAAATGGCGTTTGTTTGCATCTATTCCTCCCAAAGACCAAAAAGCGTGAGCGGTATTGTACTTCTACGGGATGTCATGGCAGCAATTTGAATTCGTATTCTTGCTGTACAATGAATTGTGGTGTTTTGCCGACGGAAAGGTCAGTGTTTTGTCCTTTCCGGATAGGCCTGGTACGAAATCATCGACCCCGGAGGGATGGAAGGCTTGATTGGCCTGGGCGGAAAACAGAACCAAGAACCTGGTATCGGGTGCGTGCGACAGCCGGCGCCTCCTCTGACGGCGCTACAACGCGCCCGTTTGTAAATGATACTTATTATTCTGTTAAAGCAACAACTGCGTTTTCAAATTCAGCAACTTGTAAGTTGAAAGAAATTCTGCACAATAGGTGGTCGAGGTCATAGCACTAGAATTCGTCATGTTCCTGTTGCAGCTTAACACATTAATATCTTCTTCAGTAATATGTGTTCCTAAGTATGGTTTATATATTTTTTTCTTTCTCTAATTTTCTCGTTCTGAAAAAATTGAAGAAAAAATAGAGAATGGAGGGGAACATAAGACATAGAACTTTCTTGACCTAAAGTGATGCATACAAAATCAGTTGAGCACAAAAAAATACGGCAAAAGTTGGGTTTTTAAAGAATAGCAAAAGCGAACTATAATTGTGTCAAAAGTGATATAAGATTAGTAGATCACAAAAGATTACAGGAAACGCTTGCTTTTTAAAAATTGCCAAAGGCGATTTCTTCCATGAATTGCGTTACGCGAAAAGTGATTTTTTTCAAAGAGACTCAGCAGTTCACTCACTGAAAAAAGATAAAAGCAATCCGCAGTTAACTTCTCAAACGTCCTTTCTGTTTAAGAAAGTTTTTGACCTGTACATAGTTGACGTCCTCGACAAAGAATTGAGATACTGTGCAGGAACTTTATCACAAGGTCTAAGAACACGAACTGAACAAAAATCGTGAAATCTTTTAAGTGATGTTTTGAGAGAAAAAATCTTTTGAGTGCTTTTTTCCATACGACGGTCAAGATTTTTTTACAAATACAATTATTCATTCAGCCGAAACGAATACAGTATTAATTTACCGAAAAGTCAAGCGCAGTCTCGTTTAAATAAAAAGTTATTTGTAAGAAAATCTTTATTTTACTGTCGGCCATCTCCCCAAAGTTTCTAAGATATTGATACTGATTCGCTTGCATTGAATGCATTGAATGTGGGATGTAGAGAAAAAACATCAGAAAAAACCACTTCGTTTGAAGTGCGCTTATGATTGGTGTCAGCTGGGATTGACGATGAAACTACGGCGTTAGACAAGCTATTCCATGTTCTTGCAGTTCTTACTTGAAAAGAGAATTACAGGAACGAAGAGGAAAAATATCTGCTGATACGTAATCACTGAATAATCAGTCCAGTTTATCCGAAAATTTAAATGTTTGTGTGCTTCTTTTAGCTATATTACAATTTTTCCATAGCGTTGTTGGGCTGATATTGATTTGTTTATGGCTGTTTCTTTGGTTAACGTAGTATAAATAAGTATTAATTTGTCGGGAAAGTTTTCAACGTTTTGTGTTACTATTTTCATTAGTCTATTACTAAGTAGAAATTCAACTTGCATTGCGCATTATACTACTTTCTGTACAGAATTTTTCGCTCCATCTGACCAAATAATTTATGTATCAACGTTGTCTTATAATTCTGTTCCTGAAGGGCTTATTGAAGTAGAAGGAGCAGTTCCGAACGATATTTTACTTTAACTTCAAATTGGGGAAATGCGCGGCCGAGACAGCTCGTCAAATCAATCAACTGGGGGTCTAATAGTGTTGGAGAAAGCACCGTGCAGCAGTGATTCTGTAAATTTTGGACCGGAGTTTTCGACCTCGAAGATGACCCTCGTAGCGGTCGAACTAGAGTAATCCTAGACGACGAGTTGAGGAATTGGTGGAAGCTGAACCATCCCAAATAGTTCGTGGGATCGGAAAGAGCTAGACGTCAGTAAAACTGCTGTTCCGGATGCTTTGAAACGCCTTGGGAAAGTGAAAAACTCGAAAAGTGGGTGCCCCACGAGTTGAGTGAGCGGCAAAAATTGTCACGCTTTGAGATTTGTTCTCCGCTACTTTTACGTAACAATGCTGACCCGTCTTGGATCGAATCATCACTTGTGATGAAAGGTGGATTCTGTACGATAACAAGAAACCTTCCGGACAGTGGTTGGAAGCTGACGAACCCCCTAGGCAGTTTCCAATGGGAAACTTCCACTAAAAAAGATAACGGTCACTGTGTGGCGGTCGACGGCTGGTGTGATCCATTAAGGCTTGTTGGCACCAGGCCAAACGATCACAGCAGAGCCCTACTGTAAGGAAGTGACGAAATGCACCGAGAATTGCGTCAACTTCAGCCAGCATTGTTCAACAGAAGAGGACCGATTCTTCTGCACGATAACGCCTACACACGCACGTTTCACAGATCACTATTCGAAAATTGAACGAATTAAGGGTTGAAGTTCTGCCTTGCCCGCCATGTTCTCCAAACACCTCACCAACCGACCACCTTTTCAAACACTTTCAAAACTTTCTCTTTGGTAAACCCTTCACCAATCAGAACCAAGCCAAGACAGCTTTCGTAGATTTGGTAGAATCTCGACCACCTAATTTTTTCGACTGGTTTCCCGTTGGAAATATGTGCTGATTGGAATGGTGCTTATTTCGACTAAATCCGATAACATTTGACAAAGTTATAGTAGTTCAAAGTGAAGCACTCAAAACGCCCTTGTAAATAAATCTGCTGCCATAACAAGCTACAACTTAATTTATGTAATCGCTCTTTTAGGGAGATGTCGGCTGCAGACTTGTTCCGGCACGACCGCGCTGACTCGCAACGAGTACGAGTGTGTAGCTGTCTGGGAGATCGGTGAGCGTTTAGTCAACTTTTGTCTTTCTTTATTCTTACCCTTCAGTTTGTCGAACCTACTTCGCCGTTCGTTATTGTGGTCACTTTCAGATGCAATGGTTCCTTGTCGGGCTGCCGAGCACCGAACGGTGTGCTGCTGCTCGTCGTACTGCTCACATGGCTGCTGCTACGGTAGCTTTGACGACACTGGGCAGAGTGTGATTGCCATCCACCACTTTTCCGTCCCATTCGTTGTTCGTCCCGCTTTTTAGCGTATGAACTCGCTCGTCAAAACTGTCGATCCTGCTCAGGGTACTGTATCCGCCATCGCCATTCGCTGTTCTGTTCCTTAGGCCGTTGTGTGGACCTCTTTAGGTCCAGTTACGGTAATCTATGCACCGTGAACTAATTCTGGAGTACTGGAGCGATTTGCTCTTCATAGAAGAGCAACCGGATCACTATCGGTCTTTTCACAGATATTTTTCTTCAGTTGTGCGAATTCAGAAGCACAGAACCCCTCCCCCCTCTTTGCAGCCTTGTCGATCTTCATTCATCTCTCATTTGTGATTTTCTACTTCCCAACTCGCCTTGTTGTCTAACATAGCTAATGTCTATTGGTCGACTTATTGATCGGCTCCATATTTCTCACAGTGTATGCTCTTTACTAGATGTTACATGTATCTCGGTTCGTCGCCGGCCATCACCATCCTGAACCGCCAGCCAAGGCGCTTTCGGAAGTCTGGGTGCTCTGGAAGTCGTCGATCAGAAGCCCAGGTGACGCCACTTGGGGTGGTGACAAAGGGAATGCGCATAGATATCGCTTCCAATATCGTTTCTGTATTCCTTTGCTGTGAATTTTTTGTTATGATATGTTATTTCTATAAAGATCTATAGTTATGTGTTGTCAATTGGTCGCTGAACTGGTGAGTACTGAGGTTTTTCACAAAAAATATCGCTGATATTGCGTCGGATCAAACCGTGTTAATGGTGTAGTGGAGTAACATCCTGCCTTGGATCCAACCAGCCTGTGTTCGAGTTCTGTATGTTGCAAAACAAAGATCTTTGTAATATATTCAATCAATGTGGCAGTGGATGGAGAATAATCGATGATCGTTGGGGGTATATCTGCATACCCGCGAGGATTTCGCGCGCCATTTACAGAAAGGCGCTCCAGTCCAAGCTCGGCTGTTTTCAGGGTTAAAGGGTGTTTCAGAAAATGTATACGTTGCTTAGAAGATGATAACTTTGCTGCCAGCAAAGATAATGATAAAGTTTAGAGCTCATATGAAAGCGCAAGAAAACGGAAATTTGCTGACATATGAGCGGCGGCGGAGAGTCGTTGGATACACAGCCCTCTGAGAGGGGCGGGGCGAGGGACGCGTCGAGGACAAGATGTTCGGATCCCTGCCTTCACATGGAGACATCGCATTTCTAATCACTTCCCTTGGCCCTGCAGCTCTATCCTGAACTGATTTTGTTCTTGAGGCAAGAGTCAGAATCTTGTTCACTATATTTGGAGGGAAAGAGTTTTCATAAAGATTTAGGAGATGTCCTTGCCCATTTGATCGCGTTTCGAAGTTCATAGGAATTCTCTCCCAGTTCTTGATTTCCTCAGTACTTTCAGCTCTGCGGCATTTCGGTGGGAAATTGGGAGGAGAATAAACGGGTGTGGTCAGTTTGGCGAGTTCCTCGATTCGGCATTCGACTATTTCTGCTACTCCAAAGATTTGGGTGCACTTCGTCACAGGGAAGCAAATGCTGACGGAATCTTCCTTTGGAAAACAGATAACATTTCGTAGATGCAAGATTTATTTGAGCGTCAGAGGCAGTTACACTAATGACACAAGTTGACCTGTGGGACGTTCACGAGTTGACCGTTGTTGCAGTGCACCGGCCACTTGCCTGAAATCATTATTCGGAGATTCTGTTTCAAACGTCTATCTATCTAACTATCTATCTATCTACCACTATATAACTGAGTTAGCGGTAGATGACGTTTGAGTGATCTAATCTACGTGAGATACGCTTCACTATCTAAAGCGCGGGGCGAAGTGATTTAACCTATGTGAGATACACCTCATCATCTACAGCGGCGGGCGTGGAGTGATCAGCAGAGTAATCAGCTCATTCTGCTTGACACGGTGGCAACTGCGCGAGTTTCAGAGCGTCTGCGTCCAAAAGACGGGTCCCCTACATCACTCAACAAGCATCCTGATTCCGAGTGCGTGTCACCGACGTCTGCCGTGAGCACGGGAGGACCACTAGGGTTTTGGTAGAGAAGGACAGCAAGGGAGACCTCCAGGTTGGACGAAGAGAGCGACCAGGAAGGCAAGGAGCACCTGAGGCCCAGAACGGGGAAACCTGCAAGAACAGACCAGTAGGAGGTCAACAGTGGAAACAAAGAAGTGGAGCAGGAGTTGGGACCAGGAGGGTGGGGGGGGGGGGAAGGCCAGTAAAGGCGGGCCAGCAACTAGATCCATTAAGAAGAAACGACAGGGGAAACCTGGCTTCGGAAGACGTGTCAACGATATCCGGGAACGCAAGGTGTTAGGCATGAGAACGGTTGCGGAGGAGCAACCTTAGGGCAGCGCAAGCCAATGGCGTTACCTGACGGTCCGGAGAGAATGTCTATGATGAAGTACCGTAGTGGTGAACGGCTTGATGCCGATAAATACGCAGCAGATCCTAGATGTTAGTGCATTTCAAGTTTTACAAGAACTACTTTCCGTAGGTCAGTGATGCCGCAAAGTCGCGCGAGTATCGGAGCACTTGTTTATGTGTAACACAGAAGAAACACCGTGTCTTGCAGATAAGGAGTTCTCATAAATAGCTTGCTAACTTTTTCTGCTGCTTCTTTGAAAAAGAGATACATAAATACGGTTGCTACTGTAATGGTTTTCTACTAAGCCTGTGCGCAATCTTCTTTTCGAGCGCCTGTAATCGAAGAGGAGGCATTAGGAGGCCACTACGACACTACCACTGCTTGCCATCAAGGGTCTTTGTCGATCACGATTCTTGTGATTGTGTTGAGGGTGGACAACGGGGAGCAGACGATGGTTTTCAGTGTCGTGTACATTGGTCTGAGGTACTTATGAAGCAGAGGGCCCGTGGTGCCGTGGGGCAGCCGGAAAACATGTTAACGCGGCAACGGCAACGGAAACGCGGCAACCCACGGCAACCGAGGACGGGTGCTTCATAAGTACCGGCCCCGTGGTGCCGTGGGTTTGCCGCGTTAACATGTTTCCGCCAACCCCACGGCACCACGGGCCCTTTGCTTCACAAGTACCTGGTCTGAGAAAGTCCGCAACATCCATTGGGAGAACAGGATTTGAAACCACGGTGACCCAGCGGCTGAGGTGGCTGTCGTGGCAGTTACACACCAGCGTAACACCACGGCACACTGAATCCTAAGTTCGCTTTCAATCACGGCCAAAAACAAAGAATCAAGGGCAAGAGCGAGTAAATCGTGGTGACGCAGGAGCTAGCGCCCACTGCCTCTCTCGCGGTTTTCACCCATGTCTCCATGCTCAGTGGTGTTTCGGAGGCAGCCTAGCCCACCCACCCATTCTAACCAATCTTCAGCTAGGGGTCACTAGTCGACGCTCCCCACTGACCTAGTGACCTAACTAACACTAACCCACTGAAAATGTTAGCGTTTTTCACGTGGTTACTTTTTACTCTTAAGATAAGTTTCAGTTTATTTTCCTAGCTTATTTATCCCTGAAAAATATTAGGTTTTCCAAGCATTTTTTTTACAAAATGTAATGGTGAAACTCAGCACCAAATATCTCTTCCAACTGACGTTTTCAGCGGGCAGAACTCTGATTACTACAGTTTCGCTGCTCCTATATGTAGTTTCTCAGTGGAATGTCAAAAATGCCCCCCACCCAAATCGAAGTGCTGTGTTCGCAATAGAGAAGAAGATGCCCTACCGGCGAGTTCTACATGACCACTCAGGTCGATCTGCAGACGAGGCACTTCGTTTGCTGCGGGAGACAATGAAGGACTATGGCCCTTCTCGTGCAAAATCCTTTAATTGGTACCGCAGACTCGACAATGGTGACAGCGCGACAGGAGGTACACCCGTCCCTGCTGGAGAGCGTGGCGTCAGGAGGTACACCGCTGTGAGGCGCTTGAAGAGCCAATCCCAACGCAAAAAAGACGGCTCCTAATCGAAGACTGTGGTGGTGGACCCGGTCTTACAGTGTGCTTGCACTTATTCACAGTCCAGGTTTCACTGCACACGATTTTTCACATTTTCCGGACTTCCGGCAGGATTGCAATGTTCAAAGTTGTTGATGTGGGCGCTTCTCTCCCTCCCTCAACCGTCATCGTAAGTTTACAAGGATCGGCTGCGTTGCCACCATGGACAAATTCTTGCCACAACCAAAACGCCCTGAGAACAGCAAAACAGAGTTGCTTTCCTGGTGGTGGGATACGAACGACACCGTCTTTTGTGAATTGGTTCCGACCGGTTCTGTGGTGAACTCGTACAAGATCTGCACCCAGTTCGAGATGATGAGCAAAACCCTACACAAACCCCAGCTCAGCAGAGGAAAAATTCTTCTTTGCATGGATAACGATAGGCCACACACAGTAAAGAATACATAGAAAACACTGGAAAACTAGAAACAGAACTCATGCCACATCCAACATACTCTTCCAATCTTGCAACCACTGCCTTAGGTTCTTCGGTCACTTCAGTCTTTTTTCGGCGGAACAAGGTTCACTAATTAGGCGGAGGTCGAAAGCTCTGCCGATAATTTCACAGTCCAAATTTGGAGAAGACTTTCTCTCAAAGAATTTGTTCATCGCTGAAAAGTGATGGAACATAATGGCGATTATTTCTTTGAACGATCTTCTTCTTCATCTTCTTCTTCAGCGTCTGTCCCGCTTCGTAGCGGAGTCCGCTATTCTGGTATCATGACGCCACCTTTCACGATCCAGCGCTCGATCAGGGTGGACACCAGCTACTTTCAAGTCCATATGTAATGTGTCGGACCAGCGCTGCTTCGGACGCCCTCTATGCCACTTTCCAATTACCTCGAAGTTAAGGCCTGTCTTGCGGACGCTGTCTTCCTTTCCTCGCAGAACGTACCATCGTAAGCGAGCTTCGCGCATCTTCGGCTATCGGCGCGACACCGAACCTCTGCCGAATGGCATCGTTTCGGCCCATGCGCGTGACTCCAGCCGTCCAGCGAAACATCTTCGTCTCCATGACGCTGAGGCGCATTTCAACTTCCTTAGTCACAGGCCAACACTCAGCGCCGTACACTGCTACCGGCCGGATGACTGCTCTGTAGATCTTCGACTTCAGGTGCTCTGGTATCTTCCTATCGCAGATTACGCCAGTAAACGAGCGCCACTTGGACCAAGCTGTACTCACGCGTGAGTTCACTTCAGTCATCAAATTGCCATCGGATGCTACTGCTGATCCCACGTACTTAAAAACCGAAGTGCGTGGAAGCTCGATGCCATTAACTTTGATGGAGCTGGACTCATTAACGTCCGTCGTTAGATACTCGATCTTCTTCACTTTCAATCTGAGTCCAAACCGCTCCAAGCGATCACACCAAGCTTGCTCCTCTCGCTCAAGTTCATCTTTATCTTCGCTAGCGAGCATTACGTCATCAGCATAAAGCAAAGTCCAGGGACTGGCTTCTGAAGATCCCGTGTAATGGCGTCCATCAAGACAACAAAGAGGAGTGGGGAAAGCGCAGAACCCTGGTGTACCCCGACAGGGATGGGAAACTCCATCGAGGTTCAGCTGCAGCTTGAACTCGACTCTTTGGACAAGAGTAGGGAATTTGCACCCACCCTATGAGCTCTTCAGGAACTCCATGATGTCGCAAAGCGTACCATATCACTTCACGGGGTACGCGGTCAAAGGCCTTCTCTAAGTCGGTGAAGGCGATGTGCACTGGCTTTTGTTTCTCGCGATGCTTCTCTAACAGGAGGCGGGCGGCACGTATGTCATCAATGGTGCCACAGCCAGCTAGGAAACCGCACTGATTGCTGGAAAGCTGGACGATGCCACGAATTCGACCATCGACGATTCGCTCAAAGATCATCATGCTGTGCGAAAGCAAACGAATCGGACGGTAATTGGAGCAGTCTGCAGGACTGCCCTTCTTCTTCCAAATCGGGATCGTCGTACTTTGGCGCCAACACTCAGGCACTTTCTTCTCCGCCACAACCTGATTAAAGAACTTCGCCAACCACTCAGCAGGGTACCAGTACTTGGACTTCCACAAATCAGCTGCCACGTCATCGGGCCCAGTCGCTTTGCCTGGCCTCATCTTCTTCAAAGCCGCTTCAGTCTCCTCCACGGTGATCTTCTGCACGGGGCCGTAGGTTGGAGCCGTTGAAGGGATGGCTGGATGAGGGAATTCTACCGTAGAGATTTCCTCAAAGTAATCGCGCCATCGCTTCAATGCCTTCTTGCGGTCCATAAGAAGATGGCCGTTCTCATCATTGATGCCGAAGAACTTCTCGATGTCCTCGGTTTGGCGATGGCGGCTCTTAGCAAGTCGGTACAAATACCGCTCACCATCGCGCGACTCGAGCTTCTCATTGACATCTCCATAATGAGTGGCTTTGCAACAGCCACGGCCTTCTTTGAAGCTTTCCTCGCTTCTTGGTACTTTCGCCAGTTATCGGCTGTCTTGTCGCTGAGAAACACGTGATAGAGCGACGACTTCTTCTCTCTAACTTTTGCTTTCACGTCATCTCTCCACAGCCTCGACTGCTTTTCGACCTTGCGTCGTCCAGGCACCGTGATGCCGACCTTGCAGCTTCACGTATCGCGTCGGCAGCCTTCTTCCAAGCTTCGTCGACAGTTGTGACTGTCGCTAACCGCACGCGAGAAATCACAGCTGCTTTCTTCTCTCTCATTCGCCACCACTTGATTCTCGGTGCATAGCATCGTTCGACCTGCTTCTGCCTTGGAGGGGCGATCTTTAGGGTGCAGATCAGCGGTCGGTGCTGTGAGGCGACCGTCTCTTACGGCACGACCTTCGCATCTGTGACGAGACTTCGGTCGCGATCCTTCACAGGGGCGAAATCTATCTGAGACTTGGAGCTCCCACTATAGTATGAGATGAGGTGGGAGTCGCGCTTACGAAATACGGTGTTCACTATGGTGAGGTTATGCGATTCCGCATATTCAAGGATACGCTCACCATCGGCGTTACGCGACCCGTAACCGAATCCACCATGACAGCTGTACCCGTCTTTCGTCGCGCCGACGTGTCCGTGTTAAGGTCACCAGCAGCTATGATGACATCTTTCGACGGTACCTCTGCTGTCTTCTCATCAAGCAGGTTCCAAAACTCATCCTTGGCTTGACCGGAGCAGCCAGTCTGCGGAGCATACGCAGAGAAGAAGTGATAGAGTCGCTCCTGCACCGTACAGGAATCAACTCTTCTACGCTCCAGTGCTTCAACCAACTCGCACGAGCGGCCCGTCAACGTACCCACATTCAGCGTTGCCACGCGGGTCCTGCTCACGTTACGGGACTTTCGGACTAGCTCAGTTTCCCCCGATCAGGGACCCTCGCATACTTCTCACACTACCCGGCCTCTGCGACTGGGCGTCGGCTCCCGCGGACGCCGTAGCACTACCTCGATACTCATGTAACGTCATCAACCATGTGATGTGACATGGGTCTTTGTAGGCCGGCCTGTCACAAGGGCCTGTCGCCTGCATTCGAGTTAGCTTAGCTCGCAGAGCGAGCAGTTTCCAGTGGCACCACGTGGAGGAACGGGCATCGACACCATCGCCACATTTCTTTGAACGATACCGGTTGATAATAAAGCTGTTGACAAAACATGTTGCTCTCTCATCGTCTAAAAAATGATCGAACAACCTAATAAAACAAAGTCCGATAGAATATTTCCTAATATCCTCACAATTTTTCCAGGCGCTAGAAAAAGCTGTAACACCAAAAACTGTAATGAAACCACTGTAACGTCTTGGTAAACAAGTTGAATGAGCCTCGTGTCAAAATGCCTCGTATGGTACTAAGGCTTTCCAAGGCTCATATGATCTAAAACATTTGCTTCGGAGATTGGCAGCACTTACAAATGGGACAACCAGTCGGATAGCATTCGCAAGTGATTATCGATCCATGGGTAACCATAGAGCACAAGTTGTTCCCGCATGTTGCGTTAATAAATCCCACTGATTGGCAGTATTCGCCGAGCGGACCATGAAGAAAGTCGACAGCGCAGTTTTCTGGAAATCCAAAAATCATTCATGACAACATGCTCTGGTTCTTTCTGCAAGCTTCCATCAGACGAGGCAAGAATGCGTGTCGTGGAACAGTAAAAGAGCGTCAGCTGCTTTGGACGTATTAGTAGAAAGACGCTGAGGAAAAAGTTGTTTCTCGACTGCGGTTCGTAGAACCTTCACATATCTTTTTTCGGATTTCCTTCGTTTACAATATCCTCACATTCCTTCCTTTACATATCGTCATTTTGGAAATAGCAAATGCACCTTGTTAGAGATGCACTTGAAACAGAGCAACTACGGGACGTCTACGAGCTACCGCAGCGATTCTCAACGAGGCCTATATGGTCCTCGAAGTTCATTTTTGCTGTGGGCCACTGGGTGGTTTACAAATGGCGAAAACATGTCGCCCATATAACTCATGGATGGGAGAAAGGGAATATGCATGCTCTTACACGCGACTAGCGCTGCTCATTTTGCCTTTAAGCCAAATCTATGTAAGCTTTCCAATTTTAATCTAAGTGATTGGCAGAATTTCTTCACACATGGGTTACTCGACCGCCTCCATTCATTCAGAGCCCGCCACGAGTCGAAGCGGGTTTACTAGGCGAGAAATACTAGCCACTTTTGGAACACCCAGAGGTCTCCAGCAAAAACGTACAACATCTCTGTGCTATTTGTAAAAATTGCTGGCAAATTCATTTTCAAAGAAGCAATCCAGACACCATTGCATTGATGCATTGATGCAGAGATGCATTGCAGTTGCTCATAGTTTAAGGTCTATCGCAATTCAAGTGATACCATCCCTGATTTTTTGTTGATAAAATGAGAACAGCGACCTACGTTCTGCTTTTTCCTCCAAAGCTCCGTTGCAGGAAACGAAAAGCAGAAAAAAGCAGCACGAGCATCTTCTGGAATAAGGCCTGTTTTTGCTCTTGTGCGGAAGAGAACACCGCTCTCACTAAATTGGCTCGAGTATCGATGCCTAAACATATGACGATCACAAATCGCTTCCAAATTTATACAAATAAGCAACCAGCACCAGCTATCAAATGGGGGTGAGAAGGGCAGAAAGGGCATCTCTCTCCACTACTATGCTAGAGTAGATCGTCGTAGGTGGCGAATGTGAGATGTTCTCAAAGCGATAAATACAACGTGGGCAAGAAGAATTGTTCACATTGGCAATAGACTGAATGCCTTTTAGCTGTTTATCCAACTGTGCCTACTGAATATGTCAAGGAGAATGAGCCCTCATCTAGAAAACAACTTCAGCTTTAGACAAATCACACAACTGTGGAGGAAATAATTTCGGTGCAATACCAAGAAGGAGGTGACTCCATAGTCATAGTAAATGGTATCTGAAGATAAACACATACAGCATAACACATAAACACGTCCTACTTCCATTCTAATGTTCTGTTCCAGATTAATCAAGCCATGAAGAGGAACAAATAAACCAGAGTCGGGCAGAATCTAGTGACGATTGTGGGAACAGCAATTTATAAGTTAAGCTTGTTGGGGTGCTATGTTGCATGCAGCATGTCTTTAAATATTGGGTTGGAGTGGACCCGCCTCGGGATTGCACCTCATTTTTCCCTGGTCTGTGTAAATTACTGCCGCTGCAAGGCGGAACTGTGAGGTCGACAACCACTCAAGAAGGTACCAAGGTTTCGACTTCCACTAGTCGGCCGCAACGTCAAAGGGCTCGTCCCTGCATATCTTGCTTTTCTAGACATGGTACGCACACGAGAGAAGGTAATGGCTGAGCGAGTAGACTCTAAGGTCGAGAATTCCTCGACGTGCATATTTCTGTCATCGATACAAAACCGTAGTGTCATCTTCGGAGTGCGCAACATCGAGCATAGTTTCGGTCGCATCTTGCCGGGATTCCGTAACGTTCGCGTCCGTCAGCAACCAAGTGGTGCAAGTCACAGCTTCTTTCTTCTTCTTCAATCTCCAGTCTCATTACATACTGTAGCGCATCGGTCGGATTTCCTCGTAGCAGACAGTCCTCCATGAAGCAGATTAGTGATCGATGCTGCATGGCACCGCCTCCTTCGATCTTCGTGACGCTGACCTTTAGTTGTACGTCGAACTTGAATTTATTTCTACGAAGCGAGAGACGGTAAAGTCGCAATTGAACACAGTCATTCTGCAGTTTCGTTCACGCCGTAACACAATCTCGTTTACGGAAAGAAAGTAGAATGGTAGATGTCAGCCATAAAGCACGTTGCCCAACTTGTGGACCATGTGTTGGGAAGCGCCAACAATTGGAACGTTCAAATGATGCGCATGAGGGGTTGAGAAGCATGCAGGAAAAACCGAAGGCCGCTGCAGCAGTGCTCACAGTGGCCAGCTTTGCTGTATGTGTGGCAAGCCAAAATGTCAGAACCGAAGCTCTTCAACGATTCATTCACGATCAGTGGACACTCCATCGTTACTGGGTAGGAGAGAGCTCTCTTTGCTCCAAAATTATTGAATGTGTAGCTGAAAGTACCATGTGCTGTAGTTACAACATTATGGTATTTTCCACGAAACGGCTATAAAGGTTTGCGAATTCTTGCCTAAACAGTGGGGGTGAAGAATAGTGTATATTGATCGTGAAGAAATCGATGAAGGGTTCTGGTTTTGATCGTTAGTTTGCGTCACACACAATCCGCCCTCGATGCCAATTCATTAATTTTCAATGCCGTTTTCAACATGACAGCTGCCCTTTCATGACTTGTTTGCTGCAAGATGTAATCTGCGCACAGAGCAGAACGGTGCACATGTTCCATTGTCTGCTAGCCCGTATAAAAGCCGGCCATTGAGACAACTGTTGCAGCGGCATCAAGCATACTGTGTGATTTTCGTATATGCTTCTCTAACCCTTGTGCGCACCACAGCAAATTTACAACTCCTGATTCGTTTTATAGTGCGAGCAGTGAAGGGAAGTTGAGGTTGCCCAATCGCAGCCACGGGCCTCTTTATTACACCAAACGAGTCATTCGCCTCGCAACGTCGACTGCATGTCTGCACTATGGTCGCCCCTACTCCGAGCACAAAACAGGTCGAGCGTTGCGGTCCAGCAAGCACCAGACTGCAGCAGCTGAGATTTCCCTGCTTCGGTTGCCAGTGAACACGAGCAAGGTGCTCCCGAAACGGTAGTTAATGCTGCAAGTTCTTAAGAGGCGCTTCAATGGCGGCCATTAAGCTCTTAAATGCAGAACATGGCAAGCATCGCTGTTTATACATCGTTCGTGAATACGTGGCTTGTCTGAAGGATGGTTGCGAAAAGAACAATATCGACATATCATTGAGCGGTTGAGAAGCATAGAAGAAAGACCGACAATGTGCCGCTGCGACAGTGACCAGCTTTTATACGGATTACTGACAAATCGACGTTGTTTTCCTTGCCGTGCTCGTAGCACAGATAACATATCGATGTAAACAAGAAATCTTGAAACGGCAGCTGTAAATGAGCAACTGGAGAAGGCAAAAGAAGTTCGATAAATTAATCGCCCAAGGATCGCAGAGTTTTCCTTTGAGTGTTCTATACCACATTGGAGGTGTTTTTAATGAAGCTGTAAGTATTTGAATCACTAAAACGGCGGAAACTTTCGGTCCGATTTAAAAGTTTCTGCTTCGTTCCGCAGGAGCAATAATAGTACAGCGCGGTGTTATGCAGTAGCCGCCAGCCGCAAGTTGGGAAGAGGGATCTACAACCCCAATGGAATTATTTTCAGCAGTTAATCGAAATGTTACCTACTATGACGAGGGAAGTTGAGTGAAGCAGATAGAAACAAAATAGGCAAGACAAAACACAAAGGCTGAATTACATACTCTGCTTGTTGTGCTACATACTCATTTGCGAAGATTTCTTATGCCTCTTGGTCGTCGATGGACAGGGCACTAGACCACCCGACTTTTCGTTGTAGAACACGTAGTTTGTTTGGATTTCGGAGTGATATGTAAGTGAGTCAGAATTCACCGGTTTCCTATTTGTCTGTAGAGTTGCTGAGCTCTTCACGAGGTTGGTAAACGACTTTATTGGCGGCTAACTTTTCGGCTGGATCGCCTTCTTCAGAGCCTGAAAGGGTCAAGTCGTTAGGAGTTACCCCACCAAACATGTCTTCAACCTTACAAAATTCAATGTCAAATGGTTTCCTATTTGATAGAAAGGACAACTTTTTTAACTCGTCCACATCTTCCGATAAGCGGTTTTTGCTTGAATGTGTCTCTGTTTAGCAGCTCATGCTCCAATCCCCTTAGCAGAACATTACGCAAAAAGCCTGTTAGTGGTACGTGCATCTTGTCGTTAAAACATAGTAGTCGCTTTCAAATGAATAATTTTTAGTTTCAATCTGAGTGGAATCCAAGTCTCAGAAATGAGATTTCTCATCCTTCTCGGCACTTTGGCGTTTACCTGCCATGGTATTTAACCTGCTCCAGCGGTAAGGAATGTTGTAGCCATATTTTTAACAAGCACGAAGAAATACTGCGGTCGAGATCAGGACGGTCCACCTGACGATGGTCAAATCTGCATCCCTACATACTGTTCGAGCACTTCCCGAACGGGACTTGGTTTCTTCACCAATGTCTGGGCCCCTTACGACATATCGTTTTTGCCGAGTCCCACGTTTCTTATCAATTTAATTCATAGCAGGCATTGCAACAAAATTTCACATACACAATAGAATATAGACAAGCGAGATCTATTGCCTGAGATCAAGACGTACAACTGAAGGAAATGTATATTTAAAAAGCCTATTTGAAGAGGCGCTCTAACTAAGACACAAGTATATTAGCATTACCGCATCACCGATCAAAGTTTTAGAGAAAATCGTAAGGGATAAATTAATCTCATGGCTTAATAAGTATAAGTTGATACCTCTTGAACAGCATGGCTTTACTATTGGAGCATCAACTACTACCCAAATGGTTGATTGTGTTTATGACTGGCACACTGCCCTAAACAAAGGATATTCCATAGACGTCATTTACTTTGATTTTTCTAAAGCATTTGACAAAGTATGTCATTCGAAACTACTTTCCAAATTGAAGAACATGGGTATAGGAGGTCCATTATTGAACTGGCTCACTTCGTATCTACAAAACAGAAAAATGACAGTGAAAGTAGGAAACTCCTTCTCCGAACGTTATGACTGCACCAGTGGAGTACCACAAGGAGGTGCTCTTTCCCCTTTACTCTTTCTCATTTACACCAGTGACTTGCCAGCAAAGCTGATAACTCACCCCTTAGTAAAAGTACAGATGTTTGCAGATGACGTGAAAATATATGGAACTTACAACAATTTAAATCAGTTAGAATCCATAGTGCTTTAATAAAATCTATATCAAAAATGATGGAGTGGGCTTCAGCATGGGAAATTCCAATCAACCTTTCAAAAACGGCTACCTTTCATATGGGGAACTTACCCATGATGGAATATAAAATCAACAATAATGTTTTGGATATAGACAGTACTCCACGCGATCTTGGCCTTCATCTCGATACAGGACTACGATTTGATAATCACATCGACATCACCGTGCGGAAGGCCTTTTCAGTCATGTTTTCTATCTTAAGAAATACATACACCAATGATCCCGCAGTACTACTGAAGCTTTATAAAACCTATGTGATCCCAATTATAGAATATGGCTCTCAAATATGGAGTCCCCATACTAAAAACAGACAAATAAAACTAGAAAAAATACAGAGAAGTTTCACACGAATCTTAATGTTTAAATGTTTTCCAGGTGCCGATTACCCACGGAGCATGCCCAACTACAAGGAACGGCTAAGATTATTCAACCTTCGTAGTCTTCTATATCGAAGAGTGGTTAACGATCTAACATTTTGTTTTAAAATATTGAAGGGAGAGCTTCAACTGAAAGCTAGTAAATATTGGATTTTCAGACCCAGTCGAGGCCGTATAAGTACGCTATCACTGCAGTGTGAAAGAATTCATAGTAGACACGGAAATGAGCTATTGAACTCACTGTTCTTTCGAACAGCGAGATGGCTTCAATTAATTCCACGTAATATTATAGAGGCACCTAATGTTCCGACATTTAAAAAGAGACTTAAAAAATAGATCTGCTATCAACTCTTAACATTCCAGATCATTTGTAAACACTATCTGCACAGATCAATGAAGAAATTTTGATTATCCCGACATATGAGGCATGGCGTTCGCTCTTTATTTGTGCTGCTACACGAAGAGAACAAGAAATCATTGGAAGAAAAAGACAGGCTACAATAACTATACCGTCTCTAACTCAATACCGGAAACGGACTACCTTACTATTATTACATAACGCTAGTATCCTATTATAAGGATAAATAATAATAATAATTCTTCAGACGTTCCCGACTTTGCTCTATTACACACATGGGCTCCGATATTTATATCGACAGGGTTCAATTATTCTCCTGGACTATAATGACGACACTATATATATCCATATTGCTCGACTGTTTTCGCGATTACAACGACTATACTGCCTATATATCTACATATCTATATCTACATATATATCACTTATAGCGCACAAATATGTGCATTGTAATAAATAAATAAATAAATTATCCCGGCATATGCGTTCGCTCTTTATTTACGCAGATACACGAAGGAAAAAAGAAGTCATTAGAAGAAGAATACAGGCTACAATGATTATACCGTTTTCTTCTCAATAGCTAGACGGACAACCTTACTATTATTACATACCGTTAGCGTCCTATTATAAGGATAAATAATAATAATTCTTCAGACGTTCCCCACATTGCTCTATCACACACATGGGCTCCGGTACTTATCTCGACAGTGTTTAATCATTCTCACGGACTATAACGACGACACTATCTATATCTATATTGCTCGACTGTTCTCGCGATTATAACGACTATACTACCTATATATCTACATATTATATATATATAATTTATAACGCACAAATATAGTGAAGAGATCCTGATTATCCCGACATATGAAGCATGACGTTCGCTCTTCATGTATGCTGTTATTCGAAGAAAACAAGAAATCATTAGAAGAAGAAGACAAGCTACAATAATTACGTTCCCGAAATTGCTCTATTACGCTCATGGGCTCCGATATTTATATCGATAGTGTTCAATTATTCTCGCGGACTATAACGACGACACTACCTATATCCATATTGCTCGACTGTTCTCGTGATTATAACGACTATATTGCCTACATATCTAGATATATATATTGCATATATATATATATTCTTTATGACGCACAAATATGTGCATTGTAATAAATAATAAATAAATAAATATTTTAAAAAAGCTTTTCTTCCTTCCAGTAACACGATTAAGCTTCTAACATGCCCGTAGTTGGGAAAGTTAGGCTTACTTTGCTACCTTGAAGCCGCGGTATACAATCTATGTTTATCCGTTCTGCTTTCCGCATGTGATATCTCCAAAAATCTCAGTAAAATGTGAGGAAGGCTTTCTGCGAAAGTTTTCGACAACACGACTAGCTCTACCCTTTTTTCCATAGAGGCTAGATAAACCAAGCGTTTTAACCTGTTTTGAACATTAAGAAATATTGTCACAACCTAATCTTCAACATTTTACGAGCAGAAGTTACACCGATGAAACTGTTAACAAGAAGGTGTAGCGATGAGATCATCATTTTCTAGGCACTAAAAGAAAAACTAGTCATTTGGGAGCCGTCGTAAAAAAACCCGTGCCGTCACCTACAAGCATCTCGGTCTTTATATAGCCAGGGTTAAAAATGATTCCTAAGAATAAGCTATATGGTAACAGCGTTTTTCATACTTAGACCATCTGGATAAAACTTCAAGGATTTCGTTTCTATCAAACCGTACGGCCAAGTCTCATCTGAGGAAGGCTCAGTGGTAAATGATCTTGAAAAGTATTAGCCAAAAAACGCGTTGTTTCCGAAGTGTTGCAGAGAATTTTTTATTTCAAGGTGTCTCCAATCAGTACGCTTATGAACTTCTACATATGCGCTCAGTTATGTGGCTATGCGCGCTCAAAATGTTTTTTCTGCTCTTTGTGACTCGAGTGAAAGTTCAATGATGCGCAGTTTTTTTCAGATTTCGCCCTTATTATCAGTTGGATGATGCAATCAATCATTATGGGAAAAGCATGTGATTTGTCGGCCCACTGGAGTTCAAATCTAAAGTCTTACTCCGTTGTTTGTTCTACCACCGAGAACTTTTCTGTGAAAACACTAGGTGTCCTTCCCGGAACTTTACCTCACCCTGCCGGACATTTGTTGTTTCTGATATGCCGATTGCATACAATTTTGCTCCTTCACCGCAACGTCGAAGTTGTCCAGTCGTTCCGCATTTGCTATGGACCATAAGTTGAAGTGCACGGGTACAATTCTTCAGTTGGCATTTTAGCATTCGACCCCCGCCAGCCACTTCGAGTTGTATCGGGGTCTTTGTCACTTGAATTGATGGAAGAAACTCACGTAATAACGAAGTGGGGGATGAGTGTGCACCAGAGGTGTGCGTAATAACGATTACGATTTACGGTTTTACAATTTACGGTAATTTTTGGCAAATTTTTACGATTTACGATTTCCGACATTTTGGGTCGTAAATCGTAAATTTTCGTAAATGTGATCTTTGGTCCACGGATGAAAAACATCCACTTAACGTGACACAATTCGGGTTATGACGATGTACCCACTTTTAAAGACTTCCCTCTAGCTCATTGCTATTTCCTATTTACTTTTTTATGTTCTGCTGTGGCGCTGTGACAGAACAACGCAGCTTTGTGGATAGGTCGCTCGAGTTAATTCCTGGCAACTGGGCTAGCCTTTTTTCAGGTCACACTCTACCACAACATCTCACATTCGAATGGCTTGAGAACATTTCGTTTCAGTCCACATAAAAACATGAAATTTCTCCTTGCACTGGGATGAAAATGACCTGCTGAACCATACTCTATGCTGCAACCATAGCCTAGTCAACTTGTAACTTTTTCACAACTTGTTCACCATATATACGACTCCTTCCAATGCACACGAGTAGAACTAATGCAAAGCCATCAAGGAATATTGGATTTGATTGGAGGCTGTGGAATAACATTAAACTATTGGAAAGAGTAAAACAATCATGTTTCAATCTGATCATCTATCCACGTCATGACGTCGTCTATTTACGCGTGAGGTGCGCCTTAAAACGTCTGAGATTTTCATGATAAAAGCGAAAAAGACTGACACTTTTGGTCTGGTTTTCAGTAGTTTGATTGAGGCTGTTGCGTTCGTCCTATGCGATCCGTTCAGAATCCTAAAGAGTGGGCAAAATATACAAAAGATGGCGTTTGTTACAAAGGTAGTGGAGAGCAGGACTGGCTAATGCAAGCAGTAGTTAATTAGTAATGCAATATTTTGGAGTCTGCGAAATTTAGCAAGTGCAAGCAAACTTGCGAGCGAAGTAAATGCCGAACATAATCGCTGGTATCGTCGAACGACGATCTTCTGTTCAGAAGTTGTGGTTGTGTTCAAAAATGATAAAGGATAAAGCATGACGTTAACCAGTCCCTGTTCGAGATGCGCCATCCATTCTTTCTACCTCTATGGGATATCGCAGAGGTCGTTTGGGTGTGGCTTCGCCCCGTAGAATGGAATGCAGTTGCCGCCGATGTGGAGGTCAGTGTTTTATCCTTCCCAGGCAAATCAGGTACTAATTCACAACCCAGCAGGTATGGAAGACTTGACGCCCGTCGTAGGATCCTAATCAAGAATTATTCTGGAGCACGCGATAGTCATCCTCCTTCGAATTCTCTACCATGGGTTTCCCATATATGTTAAAAATGCACCTTGTACGAATCAGTTAAACCACTTTCAATTCAAGCTGCACCTTGCTTCTCTCTTTACTTCTAAAGAATGCCACACAAATACCTTCTTTTATAATTTTAAATAAAAAATCCGACTATGATGAGTGTCCAAAAATGTGATCATACTCTTTCAATCGTCACAAAATTCCTTCCCGTCTGCTACAAAAATGCTGTTGGGTACAATTCAAAATGCGAGAAGGCTTAGAACTTTAGGTGTGTCATACCATAGATATGTGCCAGGCGCTCACTTAGTAGGGGATGCTTGTTGTATTATTTGTGCAAATACTGTTTTCGTCGAGTTGGCCAGCAATCAAGTTTTTTGGTTTTGTATGGAATGATTTTTGTTGGTTTATTCGGAGTTGTTGCGGTTGTTTCTACAAAGTCATAGTTTTATATGCAAGCCAGTGGCTAGTAGAATGATAAACATTTTTGATCGTCCAAGCAGTGTAAGCTTCTTATTTGGACACCCTGCATAGGCACCTTTTAAGGTAGCGTTTTTGAACGGGCAGTTTACTTTGGTTCTCCAAAAACTTGTCCAGCTCAATTTGAAATGTGTTAGTTGATTTTAATGGCTTCCATCTTAATTAGGAAACAAAGTGTCCATCTCGAGCTGAAAACGTCTCAATAAAACATAGTTAGCTTTGATTAGCTTCAACATAATAAAAAACAAGGAAATTAGATGCATTAAAAGTAAGGCACCTCTTACGATTTACGGTTTACCATTTACGATTTACGACGATTTTTTCGTAGTTACGATTTACGATTTACGAAATTTCGGATTTCATTTACGCACACCCCTGGTGTGCACTATATGTAGTTGTGCCCGAATGAATATTCGAGCATTCAAATTCAAATAGTTCTATTCGAAATCGGCTATTCGTTTTCAAACGCTCGATAAACGTGATTTTCAAATGTATTCGAATTTGAATGCCCGAAAAAACGCAATTTTCGAATATTCGAAAATCGTCGCTATTCGAATATATTCTGTTATTCGAAATTTTTGGGAGAGCACAACTATAGTATACACGTGCGCTCACGGTGAGCGCACGCGCACACTCATCCCCACTTCGTTATGAGTCTGATACTATGTCTCCTGCATAATTTTGCTCCTAAACAGTTTTCAGGTGAGGTAAAACAGGGCATATTTATTAAACATTCTAAAATAAATAGTTTTTTTTCGAGTTTTCGTTCGTTTTCTTTGTTCTATCGATGTGACAGTTTTATGCTGGAAGTCGATGGTTATTGACCACTTCGTTTAAGGCCTCCTTTAGTTCTGAATATGATGGTGCTACATAGGAACATACTTACAATAAAATGTTAGGAAGCTTTACAGGTTCTAGACATTTCACTATTTACATATATGTGCTTCGTAGCGCAGTCGGCAATGGACACCAACTTATCAAACAATTACACTATTACGTACTTCAACTAAAAATGGCTTCATGCATTCGTAACACCTTTCCGTTCATTTCCTCTGCAATTTAGGTTACTTTTCCGATTCAATGGGACCCGTACACGCAGAACACTAGTGCCATTCTCAATCAGATTATGACGGCTGCTCAGGTGTTGTTATTAGTCGATAAAAGCCGTGACTGTAGTGTAACGCCACGTGGCTTATAAATCAAAACCACAAAGTCAAAACTCTATCGCAATGTGATCGGCTGATGCCGCAATTGTCAAATGTCACCTCCTGATAACACAGTCCAAAGTCTCTGTCTAAAGTTTCCTATAAAAACTGTCAGTCTCAAAGAGGAGTGGAAAGTCATTTCCCTAAAAAAGGCTACCAATCTGTGGTACCATTTGATAAATAATTTCGTTGACGGATTGCCTTTCAGTCTTTGGTGAAATTCCTTACCAACGAGAGGTGAACAATGTCTAAGTCTTATAAGATTATGTGCTAGGAGAGCCAATTACTAGCACATATATTCTTAGAGACTCTGGCACACTTCTTCACCAGTTGTCCAAACTTTAGTAGAATTTCAATCCTTAAAAGCTTTACTAACCAGGGAAGGGTCTCTGGCGTAGGCCTGAACGGGAGAATTGGATAGTAATGCGGCAGTTTTCACCCTACACATTGTAGAAGAACGTGTTTCATTTTTGCTGGATCCTTGACCCAAAAGAGCTAAGGGCCCTCTCATGTAGGATGCAGTATCACACCGACAGCGGGTGCTCGCGTGCACGTATGCACGTGGGCACGCGCTGACGCTACGATACTGTACCCCACATTCGAGGGCCCGGGTACATGGTCAGGATGTATGAAATATGACCACGCCCCTCGCCGAGGGCATGCGATCTTCTCCTGCTCTCCCACGCCAACCCCCTAGGCTTCACCGAAAGTTAAACGGCTGCCTTACGAAAATGGGGTTTTGAGTTCGCCACAAAGAGCGTCCCCAAGGGGGAACCCGCCGAAAAGGCGGGGCCCACCAAGGTCAGTGGTCCCCATTCCGGCTATTTCGGCAGCTCGAGAGTGGTTGGTCCCACTATTACTCTAATGAACGACAACGACGACGTTAATATCATGGACGACAACGACGACAATGCTGATATTGCTGTTAGGCCCGAAGCAGACGACGAAGTATTCCCGTTGAGTCGAGCAGACTGGAAGGATCTGATTGCTGAAGTTAGAAGGATAGCAGATCCAGTGGCAGTGGCTACTAGCACAGGTATGAGCTCCTCATCGAAGCCGTTATTTACGAAGACGGGACTAAGTCGTCAGTTTGAGTTCAACAGCAGTGTGCTCAATATTCTGAGAACTGTTTCGAAAGCTTTGCCTGAGCACAGTGTCAAGGACTCTTTGAACAAGGCAATCACGATGCTAGCTCAACGGAACGAGCTCTTAGTGATCGCTGATAAGGAGCCAGAAGTGTTCGAGTTCTACGATCAGCGCACAAGAGCGGAAAACCTCCAGGTTTCTAACCCTATTCTAGCGGACTTCATTCGAGCGCATAAGAAGGAGACGAAAAAACCGTCAGTGAGAGATCTACCACGTGGAAACCTCGTTTCAACGAATCATTCCTCAAAAGGAAGCCCTTTCGATACGGGGGTGCGTCGTGGGCACACGCTCCTCAGAATGCCTCGCCTTTCTACCAGGAAAGGCAATCGTCCGCCTACCCAAGTTCCAGATCGCAGCAGCAGTCTGGAAAGCCAAGGGATATGTGCTACAACTGCGGCCGGTTTGGTCACTTCGCGCAGGAGTGCAGAGCACCTGGAAAGCAGTAGAGGTCAGTTAAGCTTCAGAGCTGGAAATATACATTAGATGTGGACGTTTTGGTCCTCTCTTTGCATCAATTCATTCAGCAGGAGAGTGCTGTTGGACGGTTATTCGCTTGATTTCGTAACAGAGCCAGAAAGATGTTTCATAAGAGCTAACGCGGCCTCTGCTGAGCAGTACAGCGCCTTTGTTGACGATGAGGTCAAGAAGTTGATTACTAGCGGGGCGATCCAAGTGGTAACTGATACAGATGTCTCTCTTTTGAGAATTAATCCCCTTTCGGTCGCAACGGGTAAAAAGTTGAGGCTAATTTTAGACCTCTCCCGCTTAAATAAATCTCTTTAAAGATTTCCAGTAAAATTTGAGGACCTTTCCAAAGTACTACCAATGTTACCAAAGGAGGGATTTATGGCATCCTTCGACCCAAAATCCGGGTACCACCATATCAATATTCACCCTAACTGTACTAAGTATCTGGGCTTTTGTTGGAAGGGGTGCCTATATAAATTTCTAGTGCTCCCATTTGGTCTTTCTTCCGCCCCCATGGTGTTTACCAAAATGCTAAAACCACTACTAGGAAAATGGAGATCACAAGGTATAAACGTTGCTTTATACCTAGACGACGGCCTGATTTGGGCCGATTCCGCAGAATCGATACCGTCGATTAAAAGAGATCTAAAGGATGCCGGCTTCTTCACAGCCGAAGAGAAGTGTTCCTGGAGCCCCCTCCAGAAGTTAACATGGTTTGGTCATGAGATAGATTTGAAGGAGTTCAATATTGATGTTACAAGAGAAAGAAAGGAAAAGGCGAAGCGTTTAGCAAGACGCTTATTATTAATAAGAGGGCCATCTCTTCTGGAGAGACTCAAATGGCAAGGCACCTTGGCCTCAATGCATTTAGTTATTCCTCCAGGTCGGAGAAGACAGTGGAAAGCAGTCGTGTCGGTGATTGCTGAGAAAGAGAGAGAAGGAACGGCATTATCCTTCAGATGGCCGCTCTCCGGTGAAGAGCGATCAGAAATCACAGGTTGGCTAAATTGGAACTCTACGTTTAAAGGCCATTCTATAGAAGGCCTATAGAAGGCGCATATCTACTGTCAGACGCACTAGTTTGTTTTTCGGACGCCTCAGAATTTGGAGCCGGAGCGGTACTCCATTAAAGCACCAACTCCTCATTAAAATGGTCATCTAATCTCCCAGCTGAACTGGTGGGCACATCTAGTACAGCTAGAGAAATGTTTGCAGTACTACTAGGCTTAAAAGCGTTTAGACGTAATTTGTTTGGTGAAGAAGTGGCTTGGCACTGTGATAATCAAGCAGCAGTAGCTATCATGACAAAAGGCAGTACGAAGAAGAACCTTCAAGAGATTGCACAAGAAATATGGAACTTTTGTGCAGATGCCTCCATTCACGCTGAGTTTTTCTGGGTAGCAAGGGAGTTTAACGTCGAAGCGGATGAAGCGTCCCGTGTAATAGACCTGGATGACTGGAGCGTAACAGATGAAGTCTTTTCAGAACTAAAAGATGCATGGGGTACATGTACTATAGACATGTTCGCGTCTAGTGTAAGCAGCAAGTGCGAAAAGTTTATTTCTTGAGCGTATGATCCCAGTGCAGTATCATTTAATGCATTTGCATCCCAGTCTCTACCGTGGTGGACAACCGGATTTGCATGGTGGGTGCCCCCTCCATATTTGATTGCTAGAACAGTCATCTGGGCAAAGAAGAACCATAGCAAAGGAATTTTGGGCTTTCCTATGTGGGCATCTCATTTATTTTTCGGTGAACTGAGAGAGAAAGGAAAATGGATATCAGAAATTAAAAAGATTACTATCTTCCCCGCAGGTAGCCCTATTCTCAAAGGAAACTCACAATCCTACACTTTCAAAGAACCCTTTCTAAGTTTTGATTTTGCCTTCTGTCTCCTTATCTGCTAACCCTCGCGCTTTAAATTTCCGTTGTGTGCGAATTCAAAACATAAGTTTTGCCGTAGAGGTAGCGGAGGCAAAAATGGGGTTTTGAGTTCGCCACAAAGAGCGTCACCAAGGGGCAACCCGCCGAAAAGGCGGGGCCCACCAAGGTCAGTGGTCCCCATTCCGGCTATTTCGGCAGCTCGAGACCCTCCACCCACCCCAAGTTGAGGAATGAGAGAGCTAAAGGTAGAAAATGTAGATAAATACATATATCGGCCAAGAGTGCCCCCCTTAAATACTCACAGGCAGAACACGGTATATCCGACGGTATCGGGCGGCGTACCCTGCAGATACGCCGAGTGCTCCGAAAAAGGGGTCACCGGGATACAAGGCGCCCAGACGGCACGTATCCGCAGGTGCAGGGTACGGTATTCCGCGCGCCACTGGCCGACCTCACAGCACAGGTCATCGCTTTCCGCACCACAAGAGCACAGTAACGGCCAGTTAATTGGCATCATCATTTTCGTTCCAGATATCCCGATGGATCCAAAAAGGGAAGCAGCATGTGCAGTCGCTGAGATGGCAACGCGCGTTGGCTTCCCTACTTCCGTTAGCAATATTCTTCTATCCTGTTTCGATTCATGTATCTCGAAAGGAACGCTCTCTCTCTATAAGAGGGTTATCGAGGATTTTTTCCACTTTATTGAGAAGTGGAATGTGCCGGCTTCAGCATTACATAAGCTTAGGAATTTATTTTTAGCGTCGCTTATTGACCAGGGTAAACTGAAGTCGCTACATTACCAAATAGCTGCTCTCAGTCACTTTTTCGGTCCCCTACCTGCAGGCGATCAGGAAGTGCAAAGAGCGTTGTTGAAAGGGGCAGACAGAACCCGTGCACAGGAAAAAATCCACACCTGGGGACATAGAAACTGTAGTAGGATGGGCACTTAAATCCAGTTCTACCATAGATCTTATAGGGGCAACCATGATTCTCCTGATGGATGTCGCCTTTTTAAGGGTCAGTGAACTATGCACCCTTCAATTTGGGGATATGACCTTTAAGGGCGATTCAGTTTGGTGGCTGTTTCTGAAAAGGTCAAAACTCGACCAACAAGGGATAGGAACCCAAGTGGCATTTCGCCTGGGTGGAAGAAAGCTCCTTTTATGGGAACAGTTCAAAAGGCTGAACGAAACATGCTCAGCGCTTGACTTTCTTTTCAGTTCCAAGCGGGAGGAGCCCCTTCCAGAGACTACGTCACGCGCAGGATCAAGGAAACTCTTCAGGCTGCAGGGCTTGGATCGCGACAACTTACCACACATTCGTTCAGAGGTGGAGCCGCGACAGCGGCGATCCGCGCGGGGATAGCTCCAGAAAACGTCATGAGGGTTGGCAGATGGAAAACCCAGAGAGCGTTCTTATCCTACGTCGAACCCACACCTTTATAGTCATTCCTAATTGCCCATCGGTGCCAATGTGATCTCTGTATGTGAACGCTTCTATAACTTCTGTTAACCCCGTATTGTGATACACCATATGCTGTTAAAGTAACATCCGCTCAAGACCGGAGCTAGCTCGACCAGGTCACAGGAACATACTAATATCGTATGGCATAAGCCAATTGTTTAGTAGGGCATGAGCCCGAGTGCGCAGTACACGTGATTTGTATGGCATAAGCCAACTGTATGTTTAATTAGGGCATGAGCCCGAGTGCGCAGTGCACATGATTCGTTGCCGAAATGAAGCCTTCTCCCCCCCCCCGTTGTGTGCGAATTCAAAACATAAGTTTTGCCGTAGAGGTAGCGGAGGCAAAAAGGTTTTCTTGAGTTTTAAAGAAGTTCCTGGGAGGATCATTTAAAGTCATTTAATGAACGTTACGAATACAAGAATCTTTCATTATTGCGTCATGATGAGTAAGAATTGCTCCTGCTTTCTGTGGGAGTTCGTTGAGTTGTTATTGCCACCGTTTTAGGCGCATTTATAAAACCTTAAATGTGTTAGGTGGTCCGGATTTTTTAGACAGATGTCAGAGCGAGACGTTTCGTTAACAACTTTATCATCAGCAAATGCCGTTCGAGAAAATATTTGCCATTATGTTCCATCTCATATTGCCATCATCGCAGTGGAGACCGAATTCATTGACGAAAATCTCCATAAACTTGGACAGGAAGAAATTACATATTGACAGATCTTTTCACCTCCTCTCGATCAGTGAACCTTGTTCCTGTGGCCACCACAAAAGACTGAGGTGAAATAAGAGAGTCAGTGGGTGCAAAGTCGGTGGCGATGTCCGTTCCTCCACGTGGTGCCACTGGAAACTACTCGCTCTGCGAGTTAAGCCGAACACGGACACTCGATTGCAGGCGACAGGCCCTTGTGACAGGCCGGCCTACGAAGACCCATGTCACATCACATGGTGTATGACAGCTCAAGTGTTTCGAGATAGTGCTACGGCGTCCGCGGGATCCGACGTGCACTCGCAGAGCCCGGCGAGTGTGAGAAGTATGCGAGGGTCCCTGATGCGAGGACGGCATCGGGGGGCAACTGAGCTAGTCCGAACGTCCCGTAACGTAAGCAGGATCCGCGTGGCAACGCTGAATGTGGGTACGTTGACGGGCCGCTCGTTCGAGTAGGTTGAAGCACTGGAGCGTAGAAGAGTTGATTTCTGTACGGTGCAGGAGACGAGGTGGTCTTGCCGCAAGTCAAGGGACATAGGACGTGGCTTTAAGGCCGTTCTATGTGGAAGTCCTAGGACCACCAGTGGTGTCGGAATAATCGTCTCCGAACGATTTCGTGACTCGATTGTAAGCGTCGAGCGCTTTGACGATCGATTGATGAAGATCGTTGTCGCCGCTAAGGAGCGACTCTATCACTTCTTCTCAGCGTATGCTCCGCAGACTGGCTGCTCAGATCAAGCCAAGGAAGAGTTTTGGAGCCTGCTTGATGAGAAGACAGCAGAGGTACCGTCGAAAGATGTCATCATAGTCGCTGGTGACCTTAATGGGCACGTAGGTGCTACGAAAGGCGGGTACAGCTGTCATGGTGGCTTCGGATACGGATCACGTAACGCCGATGGTGAGCGCATTCTTGATTACGCGGAATTGCATAACCTCACCATAGTGAACACCGTCTTCCGAAAACGCGACTCGCACCTTATCTCATACTACAGTGGGAGCACCAAGACTTAGATAAACTTTGTCCTTGTGAGAGATCGCGACCGGAGTCTTGTCACAGACGCGAAGATCGTGCCGTATGAGACGGTCGCCCCACAGCATCGATCGCTGATCTGCGCTTTGAAGATCGCCCCTCCGAGGCTGAAGCAGGTTGAGCGATGCGGTGCAGCTAGAATCAAGTGGTGGCGAATGAGAGAGAAGAAAGCAGCTGTGATTTCTCGCGTGCGGTTACCGACAGTCACGACTGTCGACGAAACTTGGAAGAAGGCGACCGACGCGATTCGTCAAGTTGCACAGTCAGAACTCGGCATTACGAAGCCTGGCGGCCGAAGGTTGACAAGCAGACATGGCTGTGGACAAACGACGTGAAAGCAAAAGTGCGAGAGAAGAAGACGCTCTATCACGTGTTTCTCGGCGAGAAAGCAGCTGATAACTGGCGGAAGTACCAGTTATGGAGATGTCAACGAGAAGCTCGAGTCTCGCGATGGTGAGCGGTATCTGTACCGACCTGCAAAGAATCGCCATCGCCAGACCGAGGACATCGAGAAGTTCTTCGGCATCAATGATGGCAGCGGCCATGTCCTGACCGCAAAAAGGTGCCGAAGCGACGACGTGATTACTTTGAGGAAATTTCCACTATGGAATTTCCTCACCCGGCCATCCCTTCTGTGGCTTCTGTCCACGGTCCCGTTCACAAGATCACCGTGGAGGAGACAGAAGCGGCTCTGAGGAAGATGAGGCCAGGCAAAGTGACTGGGCCCGACGACGTGGCAGCTGATTTGTGGAAGTCCAAGTACTGGTACCCTGCTGAGTGGTTGGCGAAGTTCTTTAATCAGGTTGTGGCGGAGAAGAAGGTACCTGAGTGTTGGCGCCAAAGTACGACGATCCCGATTTGGAAGAAGAAGGGCAGTCCTGCAGACTGCTCCAATTACCGTCCGATTCGCTTGCTTTCGCACAGCATGAAGATCTTTGAGCGAATTGTCGATGGACGAATTCGGGACATCGTCCAGCTTTCCACCAATCAGTGCGGCTTCGTGGATGGCTGTGGCACCGTTGATGCCATTCACGCCGCCCGCCTCCTGATAGAGAAGCATCGCGAGAAACAGAAGGCAGTGCATATCGCCTTCCTCGACTTGGAGAATGCCTTTGACCGCGTACCGCGTGAAGTGATATGGTACGCCTTGCGACATCATGGAGTTCCCGAAGAGCTCATAGAGTGGGTGCGAATTCTCTACTCTTGTCCAAAGAGTCGAGTTCAAGCTGCAGCTGGAACCCCGATGCAGTTCCCCATCTCTGTCGGGGTACACCAGGGTTCTGCGCTTTCCCCACTCCTCTTTGTTGTCGTCATGGATGCCATCACACGAGATCTTCAGAAGCCCGTCCCTTGGACGTTGCTTTATGCAGATGACGTAGTGCTCGCTAGCGAAGACAAAGGGGAACTCGAGCGAGAGTTGCAAGCTTGGTGTGATCGCTTGGAGCGGTTTGGATTCAGATTGAACGTGAAGAAGACCGAGTATTTAACGACGGACGTTACCGAGTCCAGCTCCATCAAGGTTAACGGCATCGAGCTTCCACGCACTGCGGTCTTTAAGTACCTGGGATCAGCAGTCGCGTCTGACGGCAAACTGATGGTCGAAGTGAATTCACGCGTGAGTGCAGCTTGGTCCAAGTGGCGCTCGTTGACTGGCGTGCTCTGCGACAAGAAGATACCAGAGCGCTTTAAGTCAAAGATCTACAGGGCAGTCATCCGGCCAGTAGCGATGTACGGCGCTGAGTGTTGGCCTGCGGCCAAGGAAGTTGAAACGCGTCTCAGCGTCATGGAGACGAAGATGCTGCGCTGGACGGCTGGAGTTACGCGCATGGACCGCATCCGAAACGATGCTATTCGGCAGAAGTTCGGTGTCGCGCCGATAACTGACAAGATGCGCGAAGCTCGCTTACGATGGTACGGCCACGTTCTGCGTGGAGAAGAAGACAGCGTCCGCAAGATAGGCCTTAAGTTCGAGGTAATAGGAAAGCGGCCTAGAGCGCGCCCGAAGCAGCGCTGGGCTGATACGTAACATACGGACTTGAAAGCGGCTGGTGTCACCCTGATCTAGCGCTGGATCGGGAAAGGTGGCGTCATGACACCAGAATAGCGGACCCCGCTACGAAGTGGGACAGACGCTGAAGAAGAAGAAGAAGAATAAGAAGAAGAAGAAGAAGAAGAAGAAGAAGAAGAAGAAGTGGGTGTAAGGTCGGGTAAGTAGGATGTAGCCAAGTTCAATACCGATTTCCTCCAGCTTTTTCTAAGTGTTCCCCGCTGTGTGTGGTGTGGCGTCATCTGTGAGAAGGACAAAGTTTCTCCTTCTGGGCCGGCGCTTGTGCAGGATTTCACTCTTCCCCAATTGGGTGCAGAATATGCCCTTGTCCACAAGAGAAACGGTTGGAACCAGTTCCCATAAGACCGGGCAATTGATGTGAAACTACGGGGAAAGCTACTCCCTTTCGTCGTGGAAAGGAGTTTTGGTTGTGGTCTCGGCAGCCAACCCACTGCTTGCATGTACAGTATTGTCGAGGTGGCAACACTTCGCCCATGGTGATGGCATCGATCCATGCAATGGCGCATATCAGGATCCGGAAGCTACCAAGACGTCGCGTACACCACGTTCGGTTGAAAATGACAGTGGAGAAGAAATTCGCGCGCCTTTTTTCGTATTAGGGAGCCCATCAAGGTCGCTTCCACTCCTTGAAAGGCCGACAAATGCATGGATCTGGATCGGACCATATGTTCGCAACATCGCATGGAGCCTCGTTTTTATGTGTTTTAATGAGGAATGGAGGTGGTCTGATTCAAGGGTCAGAGAAACTACACAATGGCGCGTGATACAGTAATACTCAGAGACGTGGCCGCTGAAAACTTCAGGCACTCGGGTATTCAGACTTTCCGGTTCGAAAGCGTCGGTAGAACTGCAATCGTAGATAAAGGCAACCTAACAGCGCAACCTAGGGGAGATCTTGCAGTTCCCTTGCGGTAGGAGGCCTCCCCTGTATACCTTAGACTCCCCTTCGCATGCTGCTCGCCCCGCCTGGGATTGCGCCCTGCTCGGCACCCAGGAAGTTGCCGAAATTGCACACCTTACGACGGGCAGCTCGGCTGTCGTAGTTTGTCATTTCGGCACGAGACGTAATTCTTCCTACCACCTCGCTCGAGATCGCCCTGCGAAAGCCGTGGCTGCCAGCGATGACCCCCTGTATTCTCCTTAGGCTTTGGGCTAATACACCTGGCGATCA
This sequence comes from Heligmosomoides polygyrus bakeri, assembly GCA_947359475.1. Lineage (NCBI taxonomy): Eukaryota > Metazoa > Nematoda > Chromadorea > Rhabditida > Heligmosomidae > Heligmosomoides > Heligmosomoides polygyrus. The sequence goes on along the minus strand of OX375866.1, from coordinate 85,003,904 downwards.
GGTCATTGTATCACACCGGCTTTCGCAATACAACCGTTGCAGCCGGCCACCGACCACGCCCCTATTGTTAGCGCAACAACCCGCGATGCCGCGCGGGCAGTTCCAAGGGCCGGATTCATCAACGACTGACCAGGATACTATCTCAACGGTAGGTCGGAACGGCGCAACTGTTGTATATGGGCAGAACCCCCTCTCCCTGGGAAGTAACAAACTGCAGGTATCTCGACCCCAATACAACTCTGCGCAAAGTTAGGGGCGACGGAAGTCGCCTGTTGGCGCCCTGTTGATTCGCGTGCTCCACAGCTGACGGGCGCGCGCGGGATGAGGGCTGGTATCGAGGATCGGCGCAGTGCACAGGTGGCGTAGTGGGGAAGAGCTCGGGCTCGTGAGCGAGGGGTCGGGGGTTTGGATCCCGCAGACTGTCTCTCTTTTGCACTTTTGCAAAATCCATGTTTATCATATAGGTAATCCAGCTAGGGGTATTATAGTGTGTTATAGAGCATGTTTACATATAACATGTGCTTCAAACTACAGATTAGCTAACATGTTCACTTCTGTGTGTCACTTATTTTGAGCCTATTTTGTGTGAAACTGTAGTTATGTAACGATAGATATTTTGTGGAACTACATAGTTAAAAGTTCCGACTCCACCAACAAGACTTCGGTCAAAAAAAATTTTTGCTGAAACTTCTTCTAGGGCGGTTTATTGGGGTGTTGATCACGAATCTGACATCCGTTTTTCACGATTCGGTCGGAGGCCACCATACCGTTAACAAGGGTGGTCCAGGCAGGGTCACCGATTTCGCTGAAACTTTGTCTAAGGGTGGATATTTGGGGTACTGATCACGAATCTGACATCCGTTTTTCACGATTCTGTCTCTACCTGCCGTCACCGGCAGAAACTTTAGGAATGTAATCCTGTGCCTTCCTGTATTTATATTATCCAGCCGAATCGTGAAGAATGGATATCAGATTCATGATCAGCACCCCAAATAACCCCCCTAGACGAAGTTTCAACGAAATCGGTAACCCTGCCTGGACTACCCTTGTTAACGGTATAGGTGGCCTCCGACGGAATCGTGAAGAACGGATATTAGATTCGTGATCAGCACCCCAAACAACCTCCCTAGACGAAGTTTCAGCGAAATCGGTAACCCTGCCTGGACCACCATTGTTATCGGTATGGGTGGTATGTTATATGTAAACATGCTCTATAACACACTATAATACCCCTAGCTGGATTACCTATATGATAAACATGGATTTTGCAAAAGTGCAAAAGAATCATGGTCTGCGGGATCCAAACCCCCGACCCTTCGCTCACGAGCCCGAGCTCTTCCCTGCTACGCCACCTGTGCGCCGCACCGATCCTCGATACCAGCCCTCATCCCGCGCGTGCCCGTCAGCTGTGGAGCACATGATCAACAGGGCGCCAACAGGCGACTTCCGTCGCCCCTAACTTTGCGCAGAGTTGTATTGGGGTCGAGATATCTGCAGTTTGTTACTTCCCAGGGAGAGGCGGTTCTGCCACTTGGGCCGTTCCGACCTACTGTTGAGATAGTATCCTGGTGAGACCTATGTTATACTTCGGCGACGCTGTGTTGTAGGGGCTGCTACGCCCATCATCCCCACCGGACTTCGAATTACGAAATCGAGAAGTGCAAAAGACGACCATCTTGCGTACACCAATAGTGCCATTCGCTAGAACACTGAGTGTTTGGGAGGGAGTGGGAACCTAAACCTTACCCTCCATTCACTTTGTCACCTTTCTTCGCTTTTGTGTCCTGCCCACCCGTTCTTTTCGTGTTTTCTAGGCCTTTTCGCTTTCTTGCAGAGCAGGTAGCACAAAATAAAACTGTGTAGAAAATAAGTAGTGTTTCCTCACTTTCTGAAATGATACTGCAAACGTTTACGAAGAGCTTTTTCGAGATACAATTCATATTACTTAAGAGTTAGATTTTCCTTTGAATTTCGAAGATTGCGCGCAAATTTAATTTCAATGCGATTTAAAGAAAAAGGCCTTTGCTAAACTCCAATAAAGAAATTTAACGAAAATGCTGGCAGAGTCATTAGATTGCTAAATCAATAGTCGTTAAATGCTCAACACTGCCCCGTACTTCTATCATTATTATATTTTGTCTACAATCAATTTGTAGTCAGGTTGAGACTGTTCGCCAATGGCGCATACCCCGCGGCGTATTGCGGACGGTGACTTCAGGGAATGCCTGCTAGGTCTTGGGTCAGATCCTAACTCTTCCTCATTAAAGGCCAGCGCCACACAAGAGATAACAGCTTTGGAGCAGTACTTGCGCCTGGAAACCATGTGGCTTTATGTTAGCCCACAGAGGAGAAGGAATATAAAAGGAGAGGACTCTGACCCTCTCATCCAACATCTCACGCATCTCCTTCCCACGACCGTTCTGAAAAACTGCTTCAGATCACACTTATCATCCTTCCAAAGGCAAATGTGGTTATTAAGAGAAAATTCGCCAGATTAACAATGGTAGAGCAGGCTACCGTTCATACAAAACAAAAATCGTCATCAAATCTCGAAACATTAAGAAAAGCACACAATGTAAGCAAATTCGGGTGAGGGACGTTCTACCTGAAAACGGCGCGGGCAAAGACGCGGGACAGCCTGCGGAGCCAATTAGCGTCGACTTGCGCAGTGACACCCACCGCCTCGCACTCAGCCAGACAGCCCCCGCCGCGGAGACTATAGTGACCCAGCCAACCGCGGAAGCCTGTAAGCCGACCAGATTTGGTGTGATTACAATCGATAGAAGGATAGGAGGCTCAAACGGCTTGCACTGGCAGTCCAGAATATGGGATTGATCTGAACCCTACCATCTTCTATATCAGAATTTCAATCTCTATCGAATGAGCTAGAAGAGAATCTTGTCTCAATGACCCTTACAACAGTTTTTTTTAGGCGCTTTTTGACTTTCGTTAAATATCAGCTTTTATTTATATCATAATTAACTGCGAGGCATGCTTCCACGCTACTGATGTGAACTCTACCATCTCCTGCATTATATCCTGTCTAAATAACCCTTGAGGCGACTCTCTGGGCGTTGTTTATTTTCGTCAAATATCAGTTTTAATTTATACCAGGATTAATTGCAAGGCACGCCTCCATACTACTGGTGTAAACCATACAACCATCTCCTGTACTAGAATTTCGAGCTCTATCGAATGATCCAGAAAAGAACCCTGCCTCAATAACCCTTGAAGCTGGGTTTTTCTCAGGCGTTTTTTTTTCACTAAATATCGGTTTTTATTCACATATATCAGGATTAAATGCGAGACTTGCTTCCAGGCTTAAATTGCACGAAGATTCCAATTAGATAGACGAGAGATCTTTTAACAGAAGTTTAAAGCATTATTTTCAGCATTACATCTGCTTAGCATTTCGTAACTGACTTTCTATGGAACTTTATAATGCACACACCATATATATCGAGACCAGGGGGAGACTGGGTAGGTGGTTCATCAAATCTAGTGTTCACCGAGAATAAATTTCATCACACAATACTTCAAATTGCTCGTCCAGTCGTTTATTGCTTCTAGCAGTTTTTTGACCTCGCGTTCCATAGGCAATGTATCTGCATAGCCAATGTCCCCTACCAACTAACGAGTTAGGAAACACTCATGAAATGCATTGAAAAACTAGAGTACTTTGGTGATCCACCGACTATCAAATCGAACTCGTTGGGCAATTTCAGACTGTGAACATGCTCTACGCACTGAAGGATCATAATGTCGTTTTCAAAAAGGTTGAGCACTTGGGGTGCTCTTAAAAGGTCTCTCGTCTATCTAACTATATGAAAAATTTCGATTTCAGCCTGGAGGCATGCCTAGCAATTTCAGCCTAGAGGCATGCCTAGCAATTAATCCTGGTATAAATTAAAACTGATATTTAACGAAAATAAACATGCCTAAAAGCTATCTTAAGGTTATTTAGACAGGATAATGTCTAGCTCATTCGTCAGAGATCGAAATTCTAATACAGGAAATGGTAGAGCTTACATCAGTAGCCTGGAAGCATGCCTCGTAGTTGATTCTGATATATAAAAAAACTGATATTTATCGAAAGTTAAACAGCGCCTGAAAATAATTGTAGTAAGGTTTACTGATGCAAGATTCCTTCCTGGCTCATTCGATAGAGATCGAAATTCTAATATAGGAGATGGTAGGGTTCAGGTCAATCCCAATTTCTGGACTGACAATGCAAGCCGTCTAAGCCTCCTATCCCTCTATCGATGGTAATCACACCAAATCTGGTCGACATACAGGCTCCCGTGGTTGGCTGGGTCACCATCGCCTCCCCGGTGAGAACTGTCTGGCTGAGTGTGAAGTGGTGGTTGTCACTGCGCGAGTCGACGATAACTGTCTCCACAGGCACTGTCCCGCGTCTTTGTCCGCACCGCTTTCAGGCAGAACGTCCCCCTCCCAGAAAATTCGAGGCAGATGTGATCGCCTAGCGTTTCTATCTGCAGTCTGGTTACCAAATGATGACATTGAAAACACGCTGCGATGCTAAAAATGTGCTCCGATGCTCTGCTGTTGACGACGTCGCCACACAATCTATCGATGACGTCGCCGACGTCGCTGACGAGCTGTCGGCGACACGTTGCCGAAGTATAACATGGGCCTAGCCCGCGGGTATAGGGGGTAGAGAACCCTCTATGTCTCTGACTCTTACCTCATCTCTGCCTGACTCTTATCTTATCTCTACCACTTATACCCGCACATCACGAGAAAAAACTTTGTAGTGACCTGGAACACGTCGCTGTTTGTCTTATAGTCGACGCAGAGTAGCTTCATACGATTTGATTCGAGCCTGTCCTCATAGGGAATAAGGTTGTTCAAATCCGTGCAGTTAGAGATGTACTCTCTCAAATGCGTGCCTATTTCAGCGAATAATTTATTGGATCTCTTATATTTATCTAAAGCCTCCGATATGGTATCTGCTCGCAAAAGGATGTTGTCGCGTAAAGATTGCTGCAGATTTCGCTAGCTAGTGCGGTATTTTTGCTATTAAGAAATGCAGAAAGTGCCATATTCAGAACACTTGGCGAGGCTGTCACTCCAAAAGCAAGCCGTTTGAATCGGTATTGAATCAGATTATCTCTTGTAGGAAGAGCATTCATGCTCCTTACCCAAAGAAATCGGCAGAGGTCTTTATGAGAGTTCCGCAGACGGATTTGGGTGAACGCTGCTTCTATGTCACATATCAATATGATTTTTCCGCTTCGAGATGATAGCAGGATGTTGTGTATTTTATTCACAAATGCTTCTCCCTTGTGGATCACATCATTTAGGGAAAGTTTTCCTCTCCTTTTTGACGAAGCGTCAAATACTATACGTAGAGGTACCTTCTTGGATGACTTCCACACCTCTGAGTGAGGCATGCAATAAGTTCCGACTGCATTATCCTCAGCTGCAGTGAAAGTTTCAATCATGCCTGCTCGCTGGTAATTTTGCAGTATAATACCTTTACCGTATATTGTGGGTCTAAAAACGGTTTTTGAGATATGTAAGCCAGTAGGTGTTTCTATACCATATGTGTTCGCCAAAAACGGTTCCAACCTTGACCTTCACAATGTGGCTCTCGAATCTTTCAGTGTGACCTCCAATTCCAGACATTGTGCACAGTTCGGTACTTTCTCTTTGGAGGCCAAGATGTGTAGCGAGAGACTCTTAAATAACTGTTTTTTGTGCTCCATAGTCAAAAAAAAAATCGGACATTATCGTATAACTCTTTTCGGTGATTCCATATGTTGCCTTCAGCTGCCTTTCATTAGGATCAGCTGTGAAAGGAATGTTCCATTTCTAGACACAATCGGTTGCTCAACTTCAGCAAATGTTTGGTCATTGCTGTTTGGGAACCTAACATTTTCAATGCGATGGTTGTTATTACGACTGTACTGTGGTCTAGCCTGACTATGACTTGCCTGGTTGTTCCTTTGAGGAGGATTCCATCTCCTACTCTGTTTTCTCGGCGGCCCTGAGTCTCTTTTGGAACTTAGAGAGACGTGTGCTTTTGTCCGCACTGTATACAATCAGGTTGTTGGCAGTCGAAGCTGTTATGGTCATCTGAGAAACATTTCCAGCATCTACCGTGTTCCTTTATAATCTTTCGACGGGTAGTTTTGTCGTCGACTGTTCTACAACTCATTGACGAGTGGTTATCTCTTTGGCAGAATAGGCACCCTTCATTTCCATAAGGTCGTGCGTTGATATGTTTTTCCTTTAATGGGATTACTCTGCTGTTGGTTTTATGGCCGAGTCTGTTCTCGACGTAACTATTAGCGGCAATCTCTTTCTTGAGATGACCCATGAGGCCCTCAGTGGTTTGATTGGGCTGCGACTGGCATATTATCAACACAGGCTTGATAACGCCCTAAGGGAATTTCGCCAGAATGGTTTCTGACCACATTGGATCACACGTGTTTCGAATATCGCAGCCAGCAGAAACCATTTGGTTTATTAAGACTTGAATCTGTCCGATGACAGAAGGACAACTATCGGCATTACTGTGTGCTTCCTTCATACTCAGAAGTTTCTGAACTATTTGAGACCGATTTGCAGAATAGTTGCAGTAGGCTTCCTTCAAGGTTTTGATCATTTAGTCGTAATTTTCTGGTAAAGGCTAAATTCTTAGAATAACGTTCCTTGCTCTGCCCGTTAAGCTTTCCCTTAGAAGATTTTTTTCACAACATCCAATCTCTCGCTGTTATGTACCATTGCTTCGAATATTGCCCAATATTCGGCAAATTCTTATGCATTACCACTAAATCTGGGTAACGATGCTTGCGGAGGGTTATGGAGCGAAACATCCTCTGTCCAGAGTTATTTTGCTCAGATCTTGGCGAAGTCTGTGTATCTGACTCGAAACTGGCAGCGTTGGACTGCTTATGGAGGCTGCTATTTTCGTTATTGTCTTCGTGAACAACTTGAATGTCGAGATCTCTTTCTGTCTCAGTACCAATATTTTTGAGGGAGATATAACCAAGTTTGATGCCCTTTCCTTCTCGAACAATTCGTGACTCGTCGTACCTCGTAGTCAGTTTAAAAATTATCTCGCTTGCATCTGCTATCGCAATCTGTGCCTGCGACTCCTGCTCTATTTGTTCAATTTCAGCGATTAGCTCTTTCCTCTCTGTCTTGCTTTTACAGTTTCTGTAGTCGTCTCTAATTTCATTGTACAATTTTCTGCCCTCTCTGATACGCGCCGTTAAACGCACACAAGCAAAAAACTGCGGACGACTTTTCGGACGAGTTGTTCGGGCGCGAAAGGTAAAAATTCAAACGGTCGAACACGAGTGTTGGCGATGGAGCATGAAATCCTTGATTCCAGGCATTACACGCACGAACCTCTCATCGCCCAGGAGGGGTCCGGAGCTGGGTTCTGCATTCTTGAAGCGGCGAAGCGTATACGGTTGGAAGGTGCGCAAATGACGCTTCAAAATCGTGTGGACGTCGAAACCCGTCAAATATCACATAGACAGCTGAAATATAAGAATGTCACAGCGCAGAAAAGCCGAACCACCTACCTTGCTCGCACGAAGCAGCTCGCTTAACCACTGAACCACGACTCGCTCGGCGAGGCGTCATTCGCGAGCCTACAAGAGATCGATCGAACGCCAGCGGGCGCGCCGACGCGATCTCTAATCTAGGAGGGCGCAGAGAGCAAAAGACTGCGGTGATGACTGTGTGGCCGTGCCGCGACAACTCGTCCGCAGCTTTTTTGTTGTGCGTGTTTCACGAGGAGTCTCTCTGATTTGCCTTATACCGCTATGTAAAAGCGCTATAGTAGAACGACATTTTTCGTAGTTCTGTTCATCTGCTAATGGGTACTCTATGGTAGCTGTGTACTTCTGGAAGCGTACCACTAACTCACTGAGCGTCTTGGAGCTCAAAACAATAGGAATTTTGTGGAGGTATAGGGCCATTATTTTGCGGCTATTACACTTCTTATTTTCTCAGATTTCCGAGAACTTCCTCTATGTACTGAGTACTAGAGACTTGTCCTCTTTATCTTGATGAGGCTGCGGTCGCAATTAGACCAACTCAAGGTGTGAGCCGAGAGTGCTTCTCTTAATTAGAGAATGCGATCTGCAATAGATCGATTTGCGGCTCTAGGCGTAGGTACGCGAGAGGCTTACGATTCTCTTTATTACAGAGAATGCGACCTGCAACAGATCGGCTTGCTGCTCAGGCGGTGTACGCGGGGACCTACAATATGGCTTATTAGGCCGATGCACCAAAATGTGGTGAATGCTAGGATAGATGGGTCTTATTTGCCCAAGAAAACGGTGGTGCAGTGGATTAGGTAGAAGAGCGAAGAGTCGAACCGGTTATTGCTAGTCGTGACGAGTTAAGTGAGTAAAGTCCGTTCGCCCTCGCACCTTGTGGATGGGGCGGGGCGAAGAGAAGGGTCCGCATCGTCGCAGACGACGATACCCCGCATACCCACGGTTTAATTGTTGATGAATCCGTCCCCAGGTCCCAGAGCACAGCTCCGAGCAGGTCAAGCTGGTTTGTTCACTGCTGTTCCGCCTCACCGGCGACGACCCACAAACGGCAGTTCCCGGAAAGACCCGCCGACACCTGCCTGGGGCCGTATGCTCGTCTACCCCGAGTCTCCCCCATTGGGGTGTGATATGGTATGTTGATATTGATTGATTTTCTCCCAACGGGGGAATACGAGCATACGGCCCCTGGAGCCGAACCGAGCGCCGGACTCCTCGCGGGCGGACGAGATTTCCGCCGACGACACTGCCGCGCCCGAGTACCGCGCGCCAACTCCACGCATTTGAAATTCCCGTCAGCCCATCGCCCTGCCACCCGGCCGCCGCTGGTGGCTGGTCCGTTTCGCGGATACCTGTCAGTGAGGCCTCATCTGACTGGCAGTGTCCGCTAGGCGTGCGTGCTCGAGCCTCGTCTTCGGGCTCTTGTTGCTCTGCTCTCGTTTGGGTCCCCAGATTTTTTCAGTTTCCTGATTTGGATAGCCCGCGCTAGTGGGTGAGGCGCCCTAGTACTTGAATGAAGACCATCAGCGCGGAAAACGATGCAGATGAGACACTCCGAGTAGCGGGGACAAGCACGCAGTGGATGGGTGCCGTGTTGTTGGGCAGTGGGAGGGGTTGCGCGATGTGACTTGCCATGCGTCTGCGTGTCAAGATTTTTTCGTTTCATTTCATTTCATCTGACGAGGTTGAGAGATTGATGAACTTCTGGGGCGCAAATGGGCTCAGGGGGGGGGGGGGTCTTCGTACTCAGCGATTATCCTCCTTGGTAGGAAGGAACATGTATTCAGTTACATCAGAAATGGCCTTCTTCAGTTCTCCGTAGGGGTGGAGCACACCGGTGCTGCAAAAAACTGGTTTCCTAGAGCACAAAAAGCTGAACTGGGCTGTCCTATATGGTGACTCCCTCCCCCGAGCCTATTTGCGCCGATTCTGGAGTTCCTCCTCAGTGGCTGCATCAGCAGTAGTTTAGGAGTTGCTTTTGGATGTATTCCAGCGAGGGAGTCTGTTCGGCAATGGCGGCAAAATTGGAAGTCAACCTTTATGGAAGGCCATCACTCAAAATTAACGCATGAGGGGACAAGAGGACAATGTTGTGGAATTTCCCACGTGGGGAGAACGCAGTGTGTTCGATTCGCTCTTATAGTGGAGCGCTCCTCTACCCCCCCCCCCCCCCATTCCCTTTTCCACAGTGGTAGATACCGACGTTTTATTGTTACCATTCGGCAAACTCATGTTACATTGTCTCAAATCACCAAGTACGTTGATGGTAGCTGTCTTGGTGTCTCCCTGCAGGTGAAAAAGGTTCTGTTAGGGTTGTGTTGCATCTGCAGAGAGGAGCATTGACTTAGGAGGGGAAGATTGTCCAGGATATGGGCAAGTTGGAAACTCCTACCATAGATGGGTCACACTCCGAAGCTCTTTTTTTCCGAGGAGATTCCTCTGCTTAAGCTCAATGTCCTTTATCAGAGGCACAACGGAATCGAGTCCAACATTTTAGCTGCGACATTTTTGTGCAAACTCTGAACGTCATGGGGAGGTGGAAGGTCGACCTGCGTCTAGACTCGCGCACACTACACTGATCACGAAAATGCAAGGTCAGGGTCCAGCGCTGAAGATGAAACAAACTGAGGGAACTGGACAGGCGCATGCTCGCATTTTCAAACGTCAGACACTTCTTGATCTCAAAGGCATCGAGTCACCCTCGATGCCTTTGAGATCAAGAAGTGTCTGACGCTCGAAAAGACCTTTGAGATCTGATCGACACCCTCCCACAAGAGTTGTGGTGCAGCCGTGGTCATTTTTCTCACTGATTGATGTGGAGGCTCTTCCGTGGTCGCTTTCTTCCCTCACGACACTGCTTTGCACTACGATCCTAAGCTGGAGCTCCTGATGGTGACTGATTCGCCAGGGCGGGTGCAAGTTTTGCGTAATGCTCTGTTCGCTGCTCTTTACCGCTCTTCTTGATATGTGAGACTGAGTTTCTAGGTCAGTCTTCAAGCGTACAACGGTGAGTGTCGACGGTATTCATTTCCTTCTTGGGTTACGATGCGCATACTTCTACGCGATAGCATGACAGCTGCTTGAATGCGTCTTTCTCCTGTTTAATGGTTCACACTGTTAGGTACATAGCTAAGTCAGTGTTTTCTTGGTCTTACAAGGAGAGCCTTAAGAGTGGCAGTGAGATTTTGCGATGCAATTCTTACAGGATGTAGGGTCCCGTGTGGGGAGTCCAAAACCTAGTTACCTTTTTCGGAATGATCTTCTGTGGTCGAAAAAAAAACATGTGGACCAGGGATGAGCGGATTAACCGTTATCCGTTATCCGGTTTCCGGTGGGATTTGGCCTATCCGTTTTGTTGTTCGTTATCCGGGAATTTTTCCCGGATAACGATCAACAAAATGTGGTAAGCTTGTGATCACTTAGATCAATATAAGGACAATTTAAAAAAATAATCTTGTGTTTTTTCCACTGGCAGACGAGGTACGCTTGCAATGCCAGGTTGGTGCCTTCTCAGAATTCTCAATGCTATAATTAGACTAAATTATCTAATTGCTCATAGCGTGTTTTGAAATGCTGAACACTGCCTTCCTCATTTCTACTTGTGGAGTTTTGAACAAAATTCCTTCTAGCACAATGTACGATCTGTAATAAACCAGCGGATCAGTGGAGAAAAGGACA